>SEYY01019884.1:35000-55000 GCA_009176605.1 Armadillidium nasatum
GAATTATTAATTTATCTCTTATATTCATACCTACGTCTTCAATTATATCGTATGAATTATTACTTTATCTATTTTTTTCTTTCTTCTTTTTTTAATATTTTTCCTTTTTTCCTTTCATTTTTCTTTTTGCTTTTTCATTTTTATTTTTATTTTTATCATTTTTTGTTATTTTTATAATTTATATGAATATTTCTATACTTTCATGTAATAAAACACTTAATCATGAAAGGGCGATTAACGCACACACACATGCACACATTCATACTTTCATATACATTCAAATTCCCGTGTGCCACGTTGATAAAACTTGAAACATCAAGAATAAATAAAAAAAGTTAAAATATTTTTCATTCAATTCATATTCACTAACAACAAAATCATTCAGAAATATATTTTTAATATTAAAGATATTTATAATCTTACTAAAACTACAAAATGCAAATATTGCAATGTCATGCATTTTCTTTATTACTATGTATTCGAGTAATTATGATTATATGATTTTTATGTTTGTGACGACACAATCATAAATTCTTAAGACATTATATCTTTTCTTTAAAGGCAATGCTTCCAAGTCCTGACATAATTACAATTCGTGGAAATAATTATTTCCAAAATTAAGCTACGTCATAGGGTTTATTATTTTTCCTATAGTTAATAAAGTAGAAACATAAGGTTTCCGCCATCTTCGATTTCTGTCAACATGGTTTTCAACTCTGAAGATTTTCTTTTGACTACGTGGTTTCCTCACTCCAATATCCAATTCTTGTTTATGACTCACTAAACTTATATACTATTATTTAATTTGGTTCACTATATCAAAGTAGGGAATTATGTCTATAACATTATCAAGTGACTGATATTTGTATAATTTCCTATCCAGTATCTGATATTTCATGTTTATAACTCATCTTAGGTGACATGTAACATAATCACGTTTTTACAATATTAATTTACTTCATTTCTACAACGTCATTCTATAACAATACTTAATGTATTTATAAATACAAATTCTTATTACACAATAAAACATTACTTTAACATGATTTTATATATGTGAGGGTATTAATACTTAAATATTACATCAAATAAATTCCATTTCATGAATATCTTTAATATCAAAAAGATATCATACACATATTCTTTAATACTCATACCGTTTTCTTCAAGCTATAACTTAATTAAACTTATTTCACATCATTGTTTTTATATTTTTTTCAAGCTACAACTTTTTAAAACTTATTACACATAACATTTTCTATATTTCACTCAAGTTATATTTTTAAATATTTATTATCATACCTTTGAAAAATAAATTATCTTTAATCACCTAAAAATTGCAAAAATTTTGTAAAACAATTTATCTATTAATTTTTTTTCGTTATTTATGGTACTAAAACAATGAATTATGTAATGAGAATAAAGGGTCTTCGACTCAGTATGCATATACAAACACGGACACACACACACTTATATAATATATTTAAAACTAACAACCATCTTTCCACAAAGTTATAACTGAAATAATTCTTGTATTTTCCTTCTCTATTCATATTTTCTTATTTTTTAACGCGATACATGCGAAGATTTACATTTAATACCCAAACAACCTCCTACACATGTACACACACATGATATATATATATATATATATATATATATATATATATATATATATATATATATATATATATATATATATATATATATATATATATATATATATATATATATATATATATATATATATATATATATATATATATATATATATATATATATATATATATATATATATATATATATATATATATATATATATATATACGTCAAAAAGGTTTCCGGTAATTATTTATTATTTCACAGACGTGCATCACAAAATGTTGAGTGATGATATGTCATACACTACTTTTATATTTAATATATGCCACTTTAAATTATCAGACAGTCATTTAAACACTTAATACATAAATAAGTGTACACAAGACTGAGTTCCATTTATAGTCTCTTTTACAAATTTAATAAACTTATATTCTATTTAGATGTTAGATACTCATTTTTCATATATTTAACATACATAAAAACATTATCTAGTAATTGCATACAAAATAAACGTTTCTTTGATGTCATAACCACGTGGATAATACTTGTTTTGTTGCCAACCAATACTCAGAAACTAATATTTCCTGTTTATAACTCATCATCGAAATTTCAAGCACATACCCTCGTCACTGTATCCATCTTATTTTTCTTCTTTTATGACGTAACCATCATGTGACATTGTTCTCACTGACACATTTTTTTTTTTTTTTTTTTTTTTTTTTTTTTTTTACAGAACACTGCCACTCACGGGCATAGCCCTTTTCAAGGAGGAGCACACACAAAATAAAATAAAAACATTCAAACACAGACCTAACGCACATCCCTCAGGTGGGCACAGATGGAAGCCTTGAAGAGAGGAAGATTAAATACAGGAGGAAAATAGATGATGGTAGAGAGTTCCACAGAACAGAGGTGGCTGGAAAGAAGGAGGCACCACAACGGGCCAGCATGGGGTTTCCTACATCCACACAAAATTGGTGCGAAAGCAGGGCACCCCTTGTGCAACGAGGACGACGCAACGGTGGAGGAATGCGAGAGGCCAGTTCCTTCGAGCACCTTCCATTGTAGTACCTATAGAAAAGGGATAGTGCGCCAACGTCACGTCGCAGAGATAGTGAGTCAAGATAGTTAGAAAGTAGGGGACAGTTTATTAATTTCTTAGCTTTAGACTCAACCCTACCCAGAAGAGAGGAGGAGCCGGAGCCCCCAAATGGGAGAACAGTACTCCATACAAGGGCGAATAAGACCCTTATAAATTTGGAGTAACTGTTCAGAAGAAAAAAATTCTCCCAACCTGAACAGAATTCCCAGCTTTTTAGAGACCGATTTTGGAACCATTGTGATATGAGGTTTCCAAGACAGTTTATTGTTTATTTTAAGACCAAGAATGTTAATGTTATTTACAGGTGAGACGGGAGAGCCATCGAAGAAGATAGGAGAGTTAGGAGGTGTTTTTGAGAGGAAGATGTGAAGAAGTTGAGTTTTTGAAGAGTCTAATTTCACAAGGTTGCTATGTCCCCACCAGGAAATCCCATCCAGATCGGCAAGAATAGAATTCGAAAGTTGAAGACGAGAAGCAACTCTAGAGGCAAAAGAGGGAGTAGATTTGAAATGAGTAGAAGAATGTAGAGTTGAGTCATCAGCATAAGAGTGAATAGAGTTAGAAGTGCAGTTGATAAGATCGTTAATGAAAAGTAAGAATAAGGTTGAAGATGAAACAGAGCCCTGAGGAACACCACAGTTGACAGAAAAAGAGGAAGAGGTCGCTCCATCTACAAGTGCCGAAATGGAACGATCTGAGAGAAAACTAGACAAAAGTAAGCAAAGGGAAGGAGGAAACCAAAAGGAAGGGAGCTTGGAGAGCAGCGACGCATGCCATACCCGGTCAAAAGAGGAGGAAGGGCAGATTTACAGAAGTTATTAGAGATATTTTTGACAAGAGGCCAGAAATTTTTATCAGTAGGAGAGTCATGGAGGTCAGCGCACTTCCTTTTTATGAAAGCACGCTTAGACCGTCGAAGAACATCCCTGCAACGATTCCGAGGGGAATGAAAATTAGCAAGAGTGATAGGAGAAGGAGAGTTTTTCCATGCACGATAAGCATTGTCTCTCTCCCGAAGGACAAGAGAACAGTTGCCATCGAACCATGGATTTTGAGGAGAAAAAGATTTAGTTGTAGATGGAATGAATCTGCCCATCCCGTCAAGGATCACTGCCCCTACCTTTTCAGCAGAGACAGAAGCATCCCCAGAGATAAAGCAAGATTAACTCCAATGATAGGTAGCAAAGAAGCGGAGCATTGCCCCCCAATTAGCCCGATTAAAGTGCCAGAAAGTACGTTTAGGGCATGGTGGAGCTGTTGGAGAGAAAGCATTATAACTAAGAGCTATAAGATTATGGTCAGAGTTACCAATAGGAGGGAAAATGGTGTATTTATAACTAGAAGGAGTAGTGGTGAAGCATAAATCAAGTGTATTCAAGAATTGGTTAGGACGATCTGGAATGTGTGTGGGTTCCCTAATCAACTTCTCCAGATCGTTGAGAATGCTGAATGATTTGGCCTCCCTCCCACCTGTATCAGTATGAGAGGAGCCCAACCATTCAGTGTGATGTACGTTGAAATCCCCTTAATAGAGGACTTCAGCATTTGGATGAAAAGAAGTAACAGTCTCGTGAGAAATAGTAAGATATTGGAAAAGAACTGGAGAATCTGTTCCATTAGGGGAGCAGTAGCAGAAACACAAGATAATTGTAGTAGTAGGAAGACAGATTTTAAGCCATTTTAAGACGTGTCATAGGAGTGTTAATGTTAATATAGGCACAGACTCCACCATTTAGTCGGAAATTGTGAAAAAAGTTGTAGTTTGAGACATTAAGATTGCTAGAGAAAGAATCCCTGTCCATCTGGGTCTCAGACAGAAGCAATAGGTTAGGACGAGAGGTCGTGAAATGGTGTTCAACAGACGCGAGATTAGATCGAAGGCCACGGACATTGGCAAAGTCAACAGAAAGCCCCCGCCTGCACCCACCCGCACGCTCTTTCATTCTCGTCATTCGAAGAGCATATAAGCACTCACCCACACTCACACACAATCCCGTGCACACACACACACCTACGTACACTCGCAAGCACACGAACGTACAAATACAAACAGTAAACAGGCTAGAACGGGGTGTTAAAACAAAATAAGCACATTAAGCAGCAAAAACTAAAAAAAAATAATAATAATAACAATAAACGAGTAATAAATAAATAAATATTCGAATAAATAAACAAATAAATTGTCAAATAAATGTTTAAAAAAAATGAAAATATAATTAGAACTTATCTTGATACTGGATCTAGTAAAACAAAAGTTGCAGTAGGCTAAAATTTTTCCAACGTACTAAAACTAATTCTAAAACAAAAACACTTCACAAATTTTAAAATACTAAAAACTAGGAGCAGAAATAGAATTAAAATTACAAAATGACTAAAAACTTAAAACGATTAAAACTTAAAAAACACACACGCACTTAAAAAAATAAAATTGGGGAGAACTAAACACAGACGTCTGCACTCAAACAACAACTATCAACAACTATCAACATACCAAGGTATAAATCATCAAATATTTTCATCATGGATAGGATCACGTCCCCTTATTATATATTTGTAACTTGAAATTATTTTATTTTTACAGATGTTTATACATTCCTCGGGAGAAATTTCGAAACAGGGAATGATACGAATGTGCAACAATACATAAAATAGTATATCATCATCTATATTTTCTCTCATAGAAAGTTATATTCGTCGACTCAGAGTATCTGAACCTGATTTGAACTTGTAAAGTCACACTATAACTTCATATTCTTCATGTCTTATGATGATATATATATATATATATATATATATATATATATATATATATATATATATATATATATATATATATATATATATATATATATATATATATATATATATATATATATATATATATATATATATATAGTATATATATAGCGGCTCCGTAGCTCATTCGATCGAGGACTCGTGATAGCAAGCGACAGGTCCAGGGTTCGAGGCCTAGTCGAAGCGGGAAATGTGAGCGGTTTCTCCTTGCGCTTAGCTCTGAATGACTCAGTCGTTAAACGAGTACATCAGTGGAGTGCTCTTGCCACTGATGGGAATAATCTCCGGCATCCGCGATAGGCCTGAAACCCAAGGATCTTCCTCGAAAGATCCCACTGACAGGACGAAAGTCCTTCCTTGGGGAAGACGATTATTTTATATATATATATATATATATATATATATATATATATATATATATATATATATATATATATATATATATATATATATATATATATATATATATATATATATATATATATATATATATATATATATATATATATATATATATATATATATATATATATATATATATATATATATATATATATATATATATATATATATATATATATATATATATATATATATATATATATATATATATATATACAGATCGCAACCACTCACGGGCAGATCCCTTTTAAAGGAGGGGCAAACACATAGGGAGAAAACTCGTTTAAACACACATACTGAACGCACAACCCTCAAGTGGGAGCAGACGAAAGCTTTCAAGAGTTTGAGATTAAATACAGGAGGAAAAATAGATGATGGTTGAGAGTTCCACAGAACAGAGCTGGCTAGAAAGAATTATGCACCTCAACGGGCTATCCTACGGTTTCCTACGTAAACTCAAAATTCGTGCGAAAGCAGGGCACCCCTTGTGCAACGAGGACGAGGTAACGGTAGAGGAATGCGAGAGGCCAATTCAATCGAGCACCTTCCATTGTAGTACTTATAGAAAAGAGATAGCGCACCAACGTCACGTCGCAGAGAAAAAGGGTAAAGAGAGTTTATTATTAGGGGACAGTTTATTAATCTTTTAGATTTTGACTCTACCCTATCCAGAAGAGAGGACGAGCCGGAGCCCCCACAAATGTGAGAGCAGTACTCCATGCAAAGGCGAATAAGACCCTTATATATTTGGAGTAACTGCTCAGAAGAAAAAAAATTCTCGCAACCTGAACAGAATTCCCAGCTTGTTAGAGGCCGCTTTAGCATTCATTGTGATATGTGGCTTCCAAGACAGTTTGTTGTTTATGTTTAGACCAAGAATGTTAATGTTTTTAACAGGCGAGACGGGAGAGCCATCGAAGAGGATATGAAAGTTAGGAGGTGTTTTTGAGAGGGAGATGTAAAGAAGTTGAGTTTTTAAAGAGCTGAATTTCACAAGGTTTCTATGACTTCGACGAGAAATCCCATTGAAAGTTGAAGACGAGAAGAAACTCTAAAAGCAAAAGAGGGAGCAGGTTTGAAATGGAGAGTTGAGCCATCAGCATAAGTATGAACAGACTTAGAAGTGCAGTTCAGAAGATCGTTAATGAAAAGTAATAATAGAGTTGGTGATAAAACTGAACCTTGAGGAACACAACAGTTGACAGAAAAGGAGGAAGAGGTCGCTCCATCTACAAGTGCCGAAAAGGAACTATCTGAGAGAAAACTAGACAAGAGCAAGCAAAGGGAAAGAGGAAACCCAAAGGAAGGAAACTTAGAGAGCATTGACGCATGCCATACCCGGTCAAAAGCCTTGGATATGTCAAGCTCCACCACACAAGACTCCCCAAAATCACTAAAGGCAGAAGCCTAATGATCAGTAAGATAGGAAAGTATGTCACCAGTTGACCTCGAGCTTCGAAAGCCATATTGGTAATCTGAGAGAAGAGAATGAGACTCCAAATGATCCAGGAAATGAGAGTTGAGGAGAGTTTCAAAAATTTTAGACAGAACACAAGTGAGAGTTATAGGTCGATAGTTATAAGGGTAAGAGCGGCTACCTTTTTTTCGGGATCGGCTCAACAAATGCGCGCTTCCAGCATAGAGGAAAAGTATTAGTATTAAGGCATAGAGAGTAGAGCTGAACGAGGACAGGTGATGACTCGGAAGCACACTCCCTCGCAATACGAGGGGGAATGCCATCCGGTTCACTAGTTTTCATGACGTTCATAGATTTCAGAAGGTTTCATGAGTAATTACAGGTAGAGACATGGGACACCTGAGAGTAGAAGGAGTAGGATGTATGATGCCAAAATCGAGCAGGGTGGAATTAGATGAGAAAAGGAGGAAGAATAGATTAGCCTTTTAAGAGGAAATATTAGCTACAGAACCATCAGAGCGAATAAGAGGAGGAAGGGCAGATTTACAGAAGTTGTAAGAGATATTTTTGACAAGAGGCCAGAAATTTTTATCAGTAGGAGAGCCATGGAGGTCAGCGCACTTCCTTTTTATGAAAATACGCTTAGTCTGTCGAAGAACATCCCTGCAACGATGCCAAGCTGAATGAAAATTAGCAAGAGGGATAGGAGAATGAGAGTTTTTCCATCCACGATAAGCATTGTCTCTCTCCCGAAGGACAAGAGAACAGTTGCCATCGAACCATGGATTTTGAGGAGAAAAAGATTTTGTTGAAGATGAAATGAATCTGCTCATCCCGTCAAGGATTGCGGCCCCTACCTTTTCAGCAGAGACAGAAGCGTTCCCCGAGAGAAAGCAAGATTCACTCCAATTATAGTTAGCAAAGAAGCTGCTCATTGCCCCAATTAATCTGATTAAAGTGCCAGAAAGTACGTTTAGGGCATGGTGGAGTTGTTGGATAGAGAGCATTATAACTAAAAGTATAAAATTATGGTCACAGTTACCAATAGGAGGGAAAATGGTGTATTTATATCTAGAAGGAGTAGTGGTGAAGCATAAATCAAGTGTATTCAAGAATTGGTTAGGACGATCTGGAATGTGCGTAGATTCCCTAATCAACTGCACCAGATCGTTAAGAATGCTGAATGATTTGGGCTCCCTCCCACTTGTATCAGTATGAGAGAAACCCAACCACATATATATATATATATATATATATATATATATATATATATATATATATATATATATATATATATATATATATATATATATATATATATATATATATATATATAAGAGTGGTTAAATTTTAAGGGCCGATGTTGATTTTGAATAAAACACAAATTACTTAGGAATTTATTGTCATTTCTTTTTATTATGATAATATGGTATGGTTCAATTATGTATGGAACAAAATATCGGCCAAATGGCCGCCGCGACCTCGGCGGCACACCTCCATCCGATGGTCCAAATTTTCGATGACGCTGAGGCATAATTGGGGTTCTATGCCGTTAATGTGCCGAATTATCTCATCCTTTAGCTCTTGAATTGTTGCTGGCTTATCGACGTACACCTTTTCTTTCAAATAACCCCAAAGAAAGAAGTCCAACGGTGTCAAATCACATGATCTTGGCGGCCAATTGACATCGCCACCACGTGAGATAACACGGCCATTGAATTTGTCGCGCAAAATAGCCATTGTTTCGTTAGCTGTGTGGCAAGTGGCACCGTCCTGTTGAAACCACATATCGTCCACATCCATACCTTCCAATTCGTGCCATAAAAAGTTCGTTATCATCTCACGATAGCGAACACCATTCACAGTAACTGCCTGACCGGCTTCATTTTGGGAAAAATACGGCCCGATGATGCCGCCAGCCCATAAACCACACCAAACAGTCACTCTTTGTGGGTGCATTGGTTTTTCGACAATCACTCTTGGATTAGCATTCGCCCAAATGCGGCAATTCTGCTTATTGACGAATCCACTGAGGTGAAAATGTGCCTCATCACTGAAGATGATTTTCCTCGAAAATTGATCATCCACTGTTGCCATTTCTTGCCACCATTCTGACCATTGACGACGTTTTGTATGGTCAAGAGGCTTTAGTTCTTGAGTCAATTGCACCTTGTAAGCGTTTAAATGCAAGTCTTTATGCATAATGTTCATCAACGACGAGCGTGAGAGGTGCAATTGTTGGGCACGACGACGAGTTGAAGTGGATGGCTCCTCAGCCACACTATCGCGAACAGCAGCAATATTTTCTGCAGTACGAGCTGTACGAGCATGCACTGGTCTTTTCAAATCTCCTACAGACCCGGTTTGCTCAAATTTTTTCACGATTTTTCCGATTGTACGCACATTTGGACGATTAAATTGACCAAAAAAATCACGAAGTGCACGATATGCATTTTGATTTGAACGCCCATTTTCATAATAAGCCTGAATAACTTTAACACGTTGCTCCATTGTGTATCTTTCCATGGTTCAAATTGAGTAAGTCTGAAATTGAAAAAAGTCAAATGAAATGCAGTAAAAAACTTGACGTTTAGGTGTGGTTCACATTCAACATCGGCCCATACAATTTAACCACCCTTTATATATATATATATATATATATATATATATATATATATATATATATATATATATATATATATATATATATATATATATATATATATATATATATATATATATATATATATATATATATATATTATAGGGATGGAGCGATACCAAAATTTTTACCGATACCGATACTTAAAAATTCCCCGATACCGATACCGATACCCGATACCTAAAAATATGCCGATAATTGCCTATACTATTACCGATACCGATACTTTACTCTTGTCCAAAATTTTTACCGATACCGATACCGATGCCGATACTGCCGATACTGCCGATACTGATACTTCACTCCATCCCTAATATATATATATATATATATATATATATATATATATATATATATATATATATATATATTATATATATATATATATATATATATATATATATATATGTAATCATGATTTCATATTACATATATACAGTATTTATATTACAATTTTTAGAGACATCTGAAAATTAGCAGTTATCCACTTTTCAGTGAAATCAGGCAACAAAATGTATTTATTAATACCTAACACCATCATATTTCTAAATATGAATGTAAATATTGTGACGTCATACATTTTCTTTATTACTATGTATTCGAGTTATTATTGTCATATGATTTGATGCTTGTGACGTCACAACCATAAATTCTTGTGACGGCATACCTTTTTCAAGTTCTGACCTGACTTCCAAGTAGTAGAACTATTTTATTTTTCTTAACTAAGTGATGTCATTGGGTTTATATTTTCCCACGCTTTTATATTTACTTAAAGTAAGCACAAAATAATCGTATGTCTATGACTTCATATCCACGTGGTTCTTTGTATCTTCTCCAATCAGTTCCTGAAATTTCCTGTGTTTGACTCACTACATTTACTTTAACTCACTATAACCAAAGTTCTAAAGGAGACCATGTGTCTATGAAGTCATAATCACTTGACTAATAACTACGTAATCCAACAATTCCTGATACTTCATGCTTTTGGTCAGCCTCATTTACATTTACCGTCCAACCATGTGTTTATCGTACCTGACCCAAATGTTTAATATCCACAACAACGTCGTTCCTTAATGTATTTATAAATAAAGATTGTTATTATGTAATAAATCATTACCATAATATAGTTTTGATACGAGTGAAGACATCATTTATATAATATTACATCATATAATTTTCATTTTATGGCTCTATTTCTTTAAGAACCCCATGTTGGATTACAAACCTGCTTAGTTTTCATTCCGTTTTCTTCAAACTATATTTTTGTACCTTATTCTATTTTACATTTTTCTATATTTCTTTTCAAGTGATGACTTTTTAAATTATTTTAAAACTTATTACGCATTACATTTTCTATATTTCTTTCAAGCTATAACTTTTATTCCTATTTCAGATTACAATCTCTATATTTGTTTTAAGATACAACTTAAAATTTATTATCAGACCTTTCAATAATAAATTATTTTATATCTCTTAAAAACTGTAAAATCTTTTGTAAAACAATTTTATTTATTAAAAATTTATCGTAATTTTTGTGGCTAACACACTGAATCATGAAAAAGGGTATAAGAGCTTTTCTACTCACACGCATGCACACACAGACACACACATCATCCATCTACCATCTTACATTTTTGATCACATGAACTCCGCCATTTTAAATACGTGGTTTCAGTCATTTTGAATTTCTGTACACTTGGCTTTCATTAGCCGTAGATTTTCTCTTGACCACTTAGTTTCACAAATATATTTCCAAATCATGTTTTTCAGCACAGCCGTCGTATTTTTTTCTCTCAGATAGGGAAAAATATTGCAGAGTTTAAATTTTCTCGTCATTCTTATCATAACTGCTATAAGCATTACCTCAAATTCAATATTCATTATGTTTTTATACCATCCAAACAGAGTAAACATTTCTCTTCTTGAACGTATTTCAAAAGTAAGGTAACATATTTATGCATATTTCTCATTCGAGGTGCTCAGGGACGTACATAGTTTTCACTTTGATCAAACATACAGATATTTTAGACATGTTCGCAGGGAATAGGAGAGTAAGATACCATCTTAAAGCAACATTATCAACTAATTCTGCGAATTTCGGAACAATGTAAATGTATTAACATTAGAACAGATAGGGTTTCACGAATGACTTAAGAGAGGAGAAACAGCGAGTCCAGTGATGAGTGTATAAAATTTTTAAATCATAAGTATACGCCAGGGTAAGCTCATGGATCTAAGTGAGGGTATCAGGTTGAGGAGGATCGCGCCCTCGGCACCTCCTCACCCCTATCCCATCCACCGAGAGAGCGATCCCCATCAACCTGATCACCACATATAGATCCATGTGCCTCCTCTGGCGTATACTTATCATCTCAACATTTTGTAAGCTCACTATGAACTCGCTGATCCTCTCCTAAGTCCTTCGTGAAACCCCATCTCTTCTCACTTAAATACATCCTGATGTGCTTAGGCTGTTCAAGGATTATCCTGCATCCTGACTGGCCCACAAATATATCCGGATGTAGCCAATGAGGCAATTGGATGTCACCGGATGTGGTACCGGATGTTGCCGGATGTGATGCCGGATGATGCCTTACCCTCAGTGCCAGCTGTCGTTGACACTGGCAGTCACCTCATGCCAAGTGGGCGTGGTCTGGCATGGGTGCCATATGCTAGAAAATGTTAGAAAGTGCTATATAAAAAGTTAGAAATGGCACTCAGGAAAGAGCATGAGCTACACTCTAGCACTAGTACTTAAGGAATATGTGTGCCAAATAATGGTGGCGCGTGCTTGGAGGCACTGACCTTGAGAAAAAAGGTCAAAAGGGGCGGGGCTTAAAGGATTAAGTGCCAAAAAGAGGCAGGGCTTAAAGGATTAACATAATTAATTAAGGGATTATTCGGATTAATTATTGGATTATCCTATTATTTATCGGATTAAAATACTTCATGAAAGACTAAGAAATGGGGGGCTACACTCCCCTCTAATTCATCACGAAAGAGCATGGGGCAAATTTCCCCTCACTTTCCCCTTCGTTTCCACTCAATTGGCACTGTTACTCCCATAGCTTTTCCCCTCACTTGGCACTGGCACCGGACAAGATACATGCCCTACTATATATATATATATATATATATATATATATATATATATATATATATATATATATATATATATATATATATATATATATATATATATATATATATATATATATATATATATATATATATATATATATATATATATATATATCTGCTACTGGACTCCAATCAGCAAACTTTAAGATGGTAAGTCTTGTGCATTAACCATTAGGCCATGGGGGATCAATAGATCTGCAGTTATGACGTCAATTCCAAAGAGCGCCCCCGACCGCAACTCAGCCAAAGGGCAACGAGGTCAAAGGTCGAATCCATCAGTCACAGACAGTTTTATATTATAGTTTTAAAATCTGCTAAAACTCTCACAGACTATTTCCATATAGAAAACTGTCTGCTATTGGACTCGAACCAGCAACCTTTAAGATGCAAAATCATGTGCGATATCCACTAGGCCATGGCGGTTCAAGTATGCCTCACAAGACTTACCATCTTAAAGGTCGCTTGTTTGAGTCCAATAGCAAGCATTAATTTTCTATATTGAAATAGTCTGTGAGAGTTTTAGCAGACTTTAAAACTATTATAAATGACGTCAATCCCAAAGGACTCCCTTGATCGCAATTCAGGCAAAGGGCAACGCGAAGGCAAATGTCAAGTCCATCAACCGCAGACATATTTATAATAGTTTTTAAGTCTTCTAATTCTCTCACAGACTATTTCCATATAGAAAATTAATGTCTGCTATTGGACTCGAACCAGCAACTTTTAAGATGGTAAATCTTGTGCGCTAATTAAAAGACGCACAAGACTTACCATCTTAAAGGTCGCTGGTTCGAGTCCAATAGCAGACATTTAATTAATTTTCAATATAGAAATAGTCTCTGAGAGTTTTAGCAGACTTTAAAACTATTATATATAACTGTCTGCGATTGATGGATTCGATAATTTTTAACTCTCTTTGGAATTATCGTTTAAATGTCTTCTAGGAGATTCAGATATTTATTCAGAAGTAAAAACAACAAATTATAATACGGAGCTAATATATCTCGTCGGGAACTTGAGCATCATCTAATTGTGACTGAAAAATACCAATTTCTTCTATAGTGACAACATAACAGAAACTATGATAGAGAGGAAAGTATACTGTTATAAATTTTCAGTGGAAAATAATAAAAAATAAAAAAGAGAGGAAAAAATTTTCCGTATCATCATATTCAAATGGAATATTAAATGTTTGGTAATAAAACGCTTTAATGAAAAAAAAAAAAATATTAAACTTTAGGTTTTATGTTATGTTTAAAACCTAAAGGCTACAATTGTAACTAGGAATTAATGTAATTCTATCTATTTATAAGACAAAATAATTTCAACTGTTTATCAAATATGCATTAAAAAGTGCTTGCTGAAGGTGAAACTTTAATTGCCAGCGAAGAGACTGGAGACATGATTATGTATGGAAAACAATAAAATAATATAATCCAATGAAAAATTAGTAACAATTTAATTTTAATTTTGCCGTGATTTACTAGTAAGTCATTTATAGTATGATTATTTATACTTGCTGTGTATCTTTAGGAAATATTGCTTTTTTAAGGAACCTTTTCAAATTTATGAAATATTGCCATTTAAGACTAAAAGAGAGAAGGTCACAAAATTATTTTATTAAACTCATGCACAAACATTCAATGTTTTGTTCTCCAAGTTCTTAAATAGTTTTTTTTCCTGTGTTTGAAAACAATTCTCACTCCATTTATTACTTTTATTCCATTTATTCTATTTTGATTCTCTTTCCCAACCATATTTTTTCATTATACTGCTCCAAAGCTCGTTTTCTTCGTGTTATAAATGCACTCACTCTCTCTCACTCACTCTCACTCTCTCTCTCACTCTCTCTCACTCTCATTCTCACACTCACTCTCACACACTCACTCTCACACACTCACACACACACTCTCTCTCTCACTAACTCTCTCTCACTCACTAACTCTCTCTCACTCACTCACTCACTCACTCACTCACTCTCTCTCTCTCTCTCTCTCTCTCTCTCTCTCTCTCTATCTATATATATATATATATATATATATATATATATATATATATATATATATATATATATATATATATATATATATATATATATATATATATATATATATATATATATATATCCTCTCCCAGGAAGGGTTTTCACCCTGTCAGTGGAACCAGCATCTTTCCCCATCTGCTTGAAGAAGTTCTCCTAGAGCCCTCCAAAAGATCAAGTTCTTCGGCTCGCCGGTCTCCATGCCGGTCCATGAGTCCTATCCAGACTCTTCAGGTAGGGTTTTCACCCTTTCAGTAGGACCAGCATCGTTCTCAAACCAACCTCCAAACACTCTCTCCCAGGGGTCTTCAAAAGATTGCGCTTCTCCGAGCAATGGTTCCCAATGCTGGTTCTGGAGTAGTTACAAGCCGTTGACAGAGAAATCACAAGGCCGGATGGCTAGTCCTGTCGTCCTTGCATTTAGTTCTCTTCACATGATCCGATCCTGTCGTCGATTTTCAAATAATAATAATAATGATAAAAATAATAATAATAATAATAATAATAATAATAATAATAATATATATATATATATATATATATATATATATATATATATATATATATATATATATATATATATATATATATATATATATATATATATATATTATATGATTTTAACATAATTTTTATTCCATTTATAATATTCCAGCAGCAATTCGAACGTGGATCTAGTCCTTAAAACGGTGACTTGATTTATATTTTATTTAAATTTTGTCACCTATTAATATTATTATTATTATTATTATTATTATTATTATTATTATTATTTTTATTATTATTATTATTATTATTTTTTATTTTTATTTTTATTATTATTATTATTATTTTATTATTATTATTTTTATTATTATTATTATTATTATTATTTTTATTATCATTATTATTATTTTTATCATTATTATTATTTTTATTATTATTATTATTATTATTATTATTATTATTATTATTATTATTATTATTACGGAGAGTAGAAAGAAATTGCAGAGTAGAAAGAGTTGAAAATAACGTTTAATCTTTTTTTTTTTTTTTTTTTTTTTTTTTTTAATAAAACTTTATTCATGAATGTTATATTCAACAGGTTTAAGAAATTGATAGCATCGTTCCAGGAAACTTCATAAAAAAATAGACAATTAGAAGCCACACAAAGCTGTGAAGACTTTTCGAATCATAAAGAAATAGGGTTGTCATCACTTTGAATGGCACAGCTTAGATTTACATATTCATCTTTCCATTAATAAAACCGAATACATAATTCCACACGAAAGAATGCCATTTTATTAGGCAAAATTATAAACAACATGCTAAAGAAGCTAACATGCAAAACCAAGTCAGGAAAAATCAAAGGGATTGTCAGTAATATCCATCATACAGCGCGAGGGATTCAAAACGAACCCAAGTATTTGATATGACATTGACCATCTCGTAAAACAAACTTAACACAACCAAAAGTCAGTAGTTATGCTTTGAATTCACATTCTTTTCAAATTACAGATTTATTTATTTATTTATATTATTATTATTATTATTATTATTATTATTATTATTATTATTATTATTATTATTATTATTATTATTTGAAATAATGGTTACAAATTTCAATGTCAACATTACTAAAATTGCTAATATTGTTTTCGTTTTTTCACGAGTTAATTTTTCTTGCTTACCTGAATTGCAATGATGTTCAACTGTGAGCGGTGTTTTTTTTTTATTATTTAAAAAAAATCTTTTTAATTTGTTATTCAATACACAATGCTTGTATTTCTACTCTATTGAATTATGTGAAGGCTAATAAAGCTTGGAAAAAGGAAAATTTTCCTTAAAACACGAAAAAAAAATTAAAAAACTAAAATGAAACTGCGAATGCGAAAGTGACTGCCCTCTGGTTGTCTTTTTTTTTTTTAAATTTAAAAGAAGCAAAATTGCCGAACTGGCATGAATATGATATTGTTTTAATAATTTCGGAGTTTAATATTTTTATTTTCATATATATGTAAGAGGTAGGAAAAAAATAAAACGCTTTTATATATATATATATATATATATATATATATATATATATATATATATATATATATATATATATATATATATATATATATATATATATATATATATATATATATATATATATATATATATATATATATATATATATATATATATATATATATTATATATATATATATATATATATATATATATATATATATATATATATATATATATATATATATATATATATATATATATATATATATATATATATATATATATATATATATATATTTTATATATTATATAATAGTTTTTTAGCAATAAATTAATTAGTACGATTTAAACTAAGCTAAGTTTCAAATTTATTTTAATATTTATTTTAATTTTTTAATTTTTATTTTTAATTGTAATTTTTATTTTTATTTTTATTTTTAATGTAATTGATGTACGTTCTTTTAATTCTGTTTTGGTCCCGTTTTACCTTGGTTTAGTTTTTTATAAGTATATGAATTTCGTGCGTTTCCGTGTGTGGGGGGGGTGTTTTTGGGTCTGTGTGTGTGGTTGTGTGTGTGTGAGTGTTGTGATCCTTTGAATGACAAGATCGAATGGATGTGTGGGTGGGTGCAGACGGGGGCTATCTATTGACTTTGCCAACGTCCGTGGTCTCCACTCAAATATCGAATCTGTTGAATATCACCTCTCTAACTCTCATCCTAACCTTTTGCTTTTGTTTGAGACCCAGTTGGACAGAGATTCTTTCTCTAACAACATCAATATCTCTAACTACAACTTTTTTCACAATTTCCGACTAAATGGTGGAGTCTGTGCCTATATTAACATTAACACTCCTGTGACACGTCTCGTAAATCTAGAATCTCCCAATTTCCATGTTTTATGGCTTAAAATCTGTCTTCCTACTACTACAATCATCTTGTGTTTCTGCTACTGCTCCCCTAATGGAACAGATTTTCCAGTTCTTTTTCAAAATCTTACTACATCTCACGAGACTGTAAATTCTCTTCATCCAAATGCTGAAGTCCTCTATTTAGGGGATTTCAACGTACACCACACTGAATGGTTGGGCTCCTCTCATACTGAAACAAGTGGGAGGTAGGCCAAATCATTCAGCATTCTCAACGATCTGGAGAAGCTGATTAGGGAACCTACACACATTCCAGATCGACCTCACCAGTTCTTGAACACACTTAATTTATGCTTCAACACTACTCCTTCTAGATATAAATACACCATATTCGATCCTATTGGTAACTCTGACCATAATCTTTTAGCTCTTAGTTACAATACTTTCTCTCGAACAGTTCCACCATGCCTTAAACGTACTTTCTGGCACTTTAATCGGGCCAATTGGGGAGCAATGCGTCACTTCTTTGCTTACTACCATTGGATTGAATCTTGCAATGTCTCGGGGGACGGTTCTGTCTCTGCTGAAAATGTAGGGGCCATGATCCTTGATGGGATGGGCAGATTCATTCCATCTTCAACTAAATCATTTTTTCCTCAAAATCCATGGTTCGATGGCAACTGTTCTCTTGCCCTTCGTGAGAGAGACTCTCCTTCTCCTATCACTCTTGCTAATTTTCATTCGGCTCGGAAATGTTGAAGAGATGTTCTTCTACCGACTAAGCGTACTTTCATAAAAAGGAAGTGCCCTGACCTCCATGGCTCTCCTACTGATAAAAATTTCTGGCCTCTTGTCAAAAATATCTCTAATAACTTCTGTAAATCTGCCTTTCCTCTTCTTATTTGCTCTCATGGTTCTGTAGCTATACTCCATCTGATAAGGCAACCTTTTCTCATCTAATTCCACCATGCTCGATTTTGGCATCCCTCCTCCAAATCCTTCTCCTCTCTGGTATCTTTTTCTTACGTTGATTGATGGAAACATAATCCCATCCTAATAAATACCGCTTTCCAGGTAATTCGTACCGGACCGTTTTGCCTTCTTGACAATGATTGATGGAAACACAATCCCATGCTAATTAAAACCACTTTTTGCCTTTTCTTGACATTGATTAGCGGAAACATAATCCCATCCCAATAAAAATCATTGTTCACATCATTAATCATCATAACCAAACCTGTCATTTACACATATATTCCACTTATTCGACTTCCCTTTTAAATTTCCAGGTAAGTATCACTTATTCGACTTCCATTTTAAATTTCAAGGTAAGTATCGCCGTACCTTTTACCTTTTTCTTGACATTGATGAATGGAAACAGACACAAGGACCGATCAAAGCTCCTTTGACCTAGCATCTCGGCTATATCAAGAAATTCTTCTTCTTCTTCTTCTTCTTCTTCTTCTTCTTCTTCTTCTTCTTCTTCTTCTTCTTCTTCTTCTTCTTCTTCTTCTTCTTCTTCTTCTTCTTCTTCTTATTATTATTATTATTATTATTATTATTATTATTATTATTATTATTATTATTATTATTATTATTATTATTATTATTATTATTAGCATTATAATTATTATTATTTTCAGCCATTTGGACTTGTGCATTATAGCTCCTTACAGCTAACCCATATCAAAAGCAGACATACTTAGCACAGAAAGATAACACACTCAATATTTCTTCATATGTTAAACCTTCTTTATCCTGTTTTCCCCGTATATCCCGGTAATCCCTCATGAAAAAGACCAATTCCTCACCAACATTCTTAATAACTCATCCATCATTTATATATATATTTAATTTTTTTATCACACTTTTTTTTACTGTACAAGAAATATATCCATACCTTTTCACCTTTAGGAGTACCAACACCCATACTAATGTTTCTATCCATATCAAACATAATAATATCCAAATTTC
>SEYY01019884.1:60000-67500 GCA_009176605.1 Armadillidium nasatum
TAAAGAATGAAACTGTGTAGAAAGGCTTGTCGTACGAGCCCTTCTCATTGGAGGAGGATGTGACAGGAGAGTTGAGAAAAGCAGTGTTCATTGTAATTGCGATAGTATAGAGAGAGTGACACAACATTTCTACGGGCAGATAGAGATTGATAGGAATTTGTGAGAGAGGGAGAGTTGATGAGACGAAATGCTCTAAACTCCACCTTGTCAAGGAGAGCTGAATGAGTGGAACCACCCCAGATGTGTGAGGCCTATTCCATATATGAACGAGCAACAACACTGTAAAGAGAAAGCAACTGGGTGGTAAAAATCACGAAGCACGAAGGCACCTCATAACAATTAACCTCTTAAAAGCTTGTTTAGAAAGAGAAGTAATGTGATTCTTCCAAGAAAGTTCACGAGAAAAAGAAACACCGAGAATATTAAGGACAGATGAGGCTTGAGTTGTGAGTTTTCGAAGAAGATATTCTAGTTGTGTAGAAGGTTGTGCCAAGTTGAGCGATGGAGGAACTGAGTTTTTACGACATTGAAAACGTCCATGTTTTCTCTACCCCGATTTGAAATACGAAAAAGATTAATTGTCACTTAATCCAAGGCCAACATTCTAGAGTTAATTAACTGTTGCTGGGAGGGGCATCTTTCAAACTGAAAGGAGTAATGAAGGGTGGAGTCATCTACACGGGAATGGGTAGGTGATGAGGTAATAGAGATAAGGTCATTAATGAAAAGTAGGAAAAGTGTTCAGAATAGGACAGAAACCACCCTGAGAAACAACACTCTTAATGGATTTAAAGGATGAACTGTGGCCGTCTACAACAGCAGCAATAGAACGATCGGAAGGAAAATCAGAGAGAAGACTAAAGAGAGGAGGATAGATTCCGAAAGATGGAAGTTTGGAAATCAGAGAGAAGACTAAAGAGAGGAGGATAGATTCCGAAAGATGGAAGTTTGGAAATCAGAGATTTGTGCCAGACTCTATCGAAGGCTTTTGAAAGGTCCAGTGTGACAGCAAGAAATTCACCGAAATGTGGAACACCAAGAGTCAGAAAGAAGGGAAATATATATATATATATATATATATATATATATATATATATATATATATATATATATATATATATATATATATATATATATATATATATATATATATATATATATATATATATATATTCGTTTTTTTTACGAAAGCTATACTTCAGAGATTAGATTTGATGAATTGAGATTTTTTCAAATCCTCCTGCTAAGGATAGATTCGATAACTTTAGAAAGAAAGGAGGTTAAAGAAAGGAAAAAGTAATTAGAGGGTTGAGAGAGTTCCACGTTCTTCGGCACAGGCTGGATGAGCGAACGTTTCCAGCAAAAAGGGAAAGTTGAAGTAGAAAGCAAAAGATGAAATAGTTTACCTAGATTGAGTGGAAGCTCGGAAGCACAAGTTTTGAGAACCACAAAAAGAATACCATCAGGACCGTACGCATTCTTAGTTCTAAACAAAGAGAAAGCATAAATGACATCTTTCGATGAAATTACAATTTTAGGCATAAATGAGGAGGAATCGACTAAGGTTGAATTAGAGGCAAAATTTTGGGCGAAGAGTTCAGATGAAGGCAAAACTGCAGTTGTACCGTCAGAAGATACCAGAGGAGGGAAAGAGGAAGAAGCAAAGTTAGAGTTGACATTTTTTGCAAAAGGCCGGAAAGGGCGAAAGGAAAAAGAACCAGGAAGAATATTGCATTTTTTACGGAGAAAAGAGCTTTTAGTGTTACGAAGAATAAATTTTGCACGATTATGAGATGAAATATAAGTTGTATGAAGTTCTAGAGTTTGAAGACTATGGTAATCCATGAAGGCAGCATCCTGCGGCGAATAGCACGAGAACAAGAAGTTAAACCAAGGTTTATTAGGTTTAGTAGAAGGGAAAGAAATGGAATGTGCACCTCCAAGTCAGAGAAAATCATTCAATAATGCGCTCTGTACACTCCGAGGGACTTTTTCCACGGAAGCAATAGTCATTCCATGAAAAATCAAAGAAGTACGACCGAAAGTCCAAAAAGCTTGAGGCACCGAAATTTCACAAACGTTTCCTCACACTAGTAGGTGGTCTTTCTTGTAGAATATAAGATGGTACAGAGTTAAGAAAGTGACCGTAGAAACCCAGAGGTGGATAGAGTAGTGTAAGGAGAAGGATTAGAAGTTTGAAAATGGTCTAGAATGTTGGATTCATCTGCAAGATGATGAGATATGAGTAAGAGGCTGCACTAACTACTCAAGGTCATTTTGGATAGCGAAATAGAAGTTACGATCACCGGCTGTGTTCTGAATGCTAGAAGAAAGTCACCGGTGATCATTGAAATAACCTGATATGATGATTTCAGAGAAAGGAGAAGAGAGAATATGCTCAATTTTGGAGAATTTCCTCTATTTAAGATAGTCAATAAAATTAGGAGATAAATAAACAAAACAAATGAATTTAGTTGTAGAATGGCAAGAGGGCTTAAGACGGGGAAAATTCGGAAGTCTCCAAATTAGAGAAACGAGAACAAACAACATCGTTGCCACTTACGCACAACAACCGCCTTCTCTGTAAGTTGAAAATAGAGACAGTATGAAGAAACTAGGAAGGGTTTGCAGTCAGAACCCTCAAGCCCTTTAGTTTCAGTGAGGTCTAAAGAAGAGAGGTGATGTTCAACAAAGTTGAAATTGGATTGAAGACCGCCAATGTTACAAAAATTTATGGAAAAAAATCTTGCATCAGGAAAAGTCGACTGCATATTTCTGGTGGCGCCAAACCTAACCCATCGTTGGAGGCCATCAATTCCTAAGTGGTAACGGGAGAATGGGTGGATGAAGGACTATTTTCGGAAGTCACCCCTCGGAGTTTCTCCAAGGCTACTGTTGTTGACACCATAATAATTATTATTATTATTATTTCTTAAAAGGATGTGTTTCTGTAATAGTGTTATTTTGTGTGGGAAGGAGAGCCTACTCCGTGTAGAAGAATGTGGAGATGAGCTCGAAATCGTGCAATCATTTTGCATTGGAGTAAGATGGGTTAATCTCATTGCCTCGGGAGCTCTACTTCCCTATCCTATATATATATATATATATATATATATATATATATATATATATATATATATATATATATATATATATATATATATATATATATATATATATATATATATATATATATATATATATATATATATATATAATATATATATATATATATATATATATATATATATATATATATATATATATATATATATATATATATATATATATATATATATATATATATATATATATATATATATATATATACTCCGGTGGGCAAAGGCCAGAGGCCTATCAAATTCCACCGGAGTTTGAAAAATCTTATCCAGATCGATGGAGGCAATCATGTCCAGATACACGGCGTTTGAAAGTATGCTAGTCAAAGGAAGTTGGAAAAACAGATAAAGGGAGTGTGTTCCAGACTTTACATGTAGAGTATATATAAGATTGAGAATAGCGGTTAAGTCTGGGGTCAGAGAGTTGGATAGAGAAAGGATGAGACTGTGCAGAAAGGCGCGTCGCACGAGCTCTTCTCAATGGAGGAGGTATGCGAAGAGAGAGTTCAGAAGAACAGTGTCCGATGTAATAGCGAGAGAAAAGAGAGTGTGACGCAAGAATTCGACGAGCAGAAAGAGATTGAAGAGAGTTAGTAAGAGCAGGAGTGCTGATGAGACGAAAAGCCCTATATTTCACCTTTTCCAGGAGAGCTGTATGAGTGGAACCACCCCAGATGTGAGACGCATGCTCCATACAAGGGCGAACAACACCCCGATACAGAGCAAGTAACTGGGGTGGCGTGAAGAAATTCTGAAATTCTGAAGGTGACTCAGAACACCCAACCTCTTAGAAGCTTGCTTAGAAAGAGAAGTAATGTGATCTTTCCAAGAAAGATCACGAGAAAAGGATACACCAAGAATATTAAGAACAGATGAAGCTTTCAGTTGTGTGTTTTCGAAGAAGATATCTTAGTTGTATGAAAAAATGAGTCGAGTGGAGAAATGGAGGAATTGAGTTTTTGAGGCATAGAAAACAACCATGTTTTCTCTGCCCCAATTTGAAATACGTGAAAGATCAGAGGTTAGTTGCTCCAAGGCTACCCTTCTCGAGTCTTTCAACTGATGTTGGGTGGGGGGTTTTTCAAAATGTTAGCAATAATGAAAAGTGGAGTCTTCAGCATAGGAGTGGAAAGGAGATGAGGTTATAGAGAGAAGATCATTGATGAAAAGCAGAAAAAGTGTTGAGATAGGACAGAACCCTGAGGAACAATACTATTAATAGATTTAAAGGAAGAACGGTGGCCGTCTACAACTGCTGCTATAGAACGACCGGAAAGGAAATTAGTGAGAAGATCACAGAGAGAAGGATAAATACCGAAAAAGGGAAGTTTAGAAATCAAAGCTTTGCGTCAGACCTATCGTAGGCTTTCGATATGACCAGCGCGACAGCAAAAGATTCACAGAAATGCCGAAGAGCGGAGGACCAAGAGTCAGAGAGAAGGGAAAGAAGATCACCAGTAGAGCGTTTCTTACGAAAACCATGCTGGCGATCTGAGATAAGATTAGAAGAATTGAGATGTTTCCAAATCTTCCTGTTAAGGATAGATTTGAAAACTTTAGAGAGAACGGAGGTCAAAGAAATAGGACGGTAGTTGGAGGGTTGAGAAGGCTGAATGAGCTCACGTTTCCAGCAAGAAGGTAAGGTTGAAGTAGAGAGACAAAGAAGAAATAGTTTACCGAGGCATGGTGCAAGCTCGGAAGCACAAGTTTTAAGAACCACAGGAGGAATACCATCGGGACTATACGCCTTCCTAGTATTAAGCTCAGAGAGAGCAGAAATAACATCTTTAGAAGAAATTATAATTGTTAGGCATAATTGAGTTAGAGGGGGTTGAAGTAGGAGAAATAGCTCCGAAATCGTCTAAGATTGAATTAGAGTCAAAAGTTTGAGCGAAGAGTTCAGCATTAGAAGGTAAAACAGCAGTTGTGCCGTCGGAAGATATTAAAGGAGGGAAAGAGGAAGAAGCAAAGTTAGAGTTGGCATTTGTTGCAAAATGCCAAAAAGAACGTGAAGAGGAACCAGAAAGATAATTGCATTTTCTATGGAGAAATGAGTTTTTAGTGTTACGAAGGATAGATTTTACACGATTCCGGTATGAAATATAAGTAGCGTGAGTTTCTGGAGTTTGAAGACGATGGTAATCCCTGAAGGCAACATCCCTGCGGCGGATAGAGCGAGAACAAGCAGAGTTAAACCAAGGTTTGTTAGGTTTAGTAGAAGGGAAAGAATATGGAATGTACGCCTCCATGCCAGAGAGAATCACCTCGGTAATGCGTTCTGCAAACTCCGATTGACCCCTACCACGGAAGCAATAATCATTCCACTGGAAATCGAAGAAGTACTTCCACAAATCCGACCAGTTGCGGCACTGAAGTACCACAAACGTGGTACTTCAATAGAAGGAGGTCTTTCCTGCGGAAGACTTGAAAAGATAGAAGAGGATACAGAGATAAGAAGATGTTCGGAGGGACCCAGAGGAGGAAACAGTTTTACAGTATAAAAGGAGAACTATTAGAAGTTAGCAAAAGGTCTATACCTTTTCCTAACTTCCAATGTTGGGTTCATCACAAAGACGGTCAGGGATATGAGGTTAAGGATATTGGTGTAAGAGATAGGGGGAGACTGAGGGGAAGTTGGATGAGTAATGTGAAGGAGCTGTTGAGGGATATAGGAAAGAATTGGGAGGAGCGTGTGCGGTTGACAGAGGATAGGAATGAATAGAAAAGATTGGTGAAGGGGTGAGTGTTTGGATGGATGTGGCCTGTGATAGACACAACCCTCACGATTGTGGGAAAGGTTGTGTGTATATATATATATATTATATATATATAATAATATTAATATATATATATATATTATATATATATATAATATATATATATATATATATATATATATATATATATATATATATATGAATCAGTGATGCACGAATCCCAATCTGGATTCGGTGATTTTTTATGAATTTGGATTCTGATTCGGAGGTTCTGGATTCGGATTCAGATTCGAGAAATGGCAAAGTCAGTTGGATTCGGATTCGATTCAGATTTGAAGGTTCTTTATTTGGATTCGAATGCGATATTGTAGGATTAGCTCATCACTGATATATATATATATATATATATATATATATATATATATATATATATATATATATATATATATATATATATATATATATATATATATATATATATATATATATATATATATATATATATATATATCTCGAGCACTCGTGATAACGAGCGAGAGGTCCAGGGTTCGAGGCCTGGTCGGAGCGGCGGGAAATGTGAACGGTTTCTCCTTGCGCTTTGCTCCGAATAAACGAGTGCATCAGTGGAGTGCTCTTGCCACTGATGGGAATAATCTTCGGCATCCGCGATAGGCCTGACCCAGCAAGCGGTATCCGCCGTGGGCCCTTGAAACCCAAGGATCTTCCTCGAAAGATCCCACTAACAAGACGAAAGTCCTTCCTGGGGGAAGATGATTATTTATTATTTTTATTATTATTATTATTATTATTATTATTATTATTATTATTATTATTATTATTATTATTATTATTATTATTATTATTATATATATAATATATATATATATATATTATATATATATATATATATATATATATATATATATATATATATATATATATATATATATATATATATATATACAGTATTAAAAAATTAATGTGGTAATAAGTAATTTAAATTCTTTCCGCTTGCCAATATTTCAAGAAAAGATAAAAAGATTACTAAGGAAGCACATTTCCCTCAAACATAGTTACCTCTTTGCTAATTTATGTGATAATAAAAATAGAATCTTGAAAGAGGAAGGAATTTTTCACCTCTTTGCTTTCCAATTTTGATATGTTGATGATAATCTCTGAAGAAACAAGCAGAAACTTAAATTCTAACATTGAATACAACATAAGTATCCGAATATAAAGAAATTAAAAAAAAAAAAAAAAAATAAGAGTTAATTTATAAGCCGCTCCTCATATTGCGAGGAAACGTTTTCGGAGGCGTACTTTCCATATTCTTTCCCGTCTACTAATCCTAATAAACCTTGGTTTAACTCTGTTAACTGAACAGGTTTAACCAATGAGTTAAACAAGCGGAATCAATTGAACATAACATTGGGGTTAAAATCTAAGCAAAATTTTGCGCAGTTCGAAATTAGTCTCTACCGATAGGATACTCAGAAAGGGCCCCGTTGGGCCGTTATCCATATAGCTAATTTTACAACAGAAGGTTTTGATAAGTTGATGGCTTTGCTAACAAGTTTAATGTATTAAAGGTTGAAAGGAAAAAAACTTTGTAAGATGCTTTATCCCAACGAGAACTACTCTGAGCTCAGTCTGTAAATGCAACA
>SEYY01019885.1:0-2500 GCA_009176605.1 Armadillidium nasatum
TCATTCGGAATAGCAGGTGTAAATAAATATTATTATTGTATGATAAGTTTAATTTTGTACAACATAAACATAATGTATCTAAAGCACCTACAAATGATATCAAAAACTAAAGATGATGTTGAAAATAACCTCCGTTGTTCACAATGCACTAGTCCAGGCGTCTTCTCACCGATTGTCTGACCCGTTCAAATATTACAGGAGTCTGATTGATCGTTTCATTTCCGTTCATAACCATTAATCGTAGGTCTTCAACGGTGTCGATTGGAGAAGAGTATACTAAGGCCTTTAAATGTCCCCAAAGGTAATAATCCAAAAGGATTTTGGTCTGGTGACCTGCTGGCCACGGATCTGGGCCACCTCGACCTATCCATTGATTGGGAAAGGTGTCATTCAGTTGTTCACGAACTGTAGTACTAAAGTGTGCAGGAGCCCCATCATGCATAAACCATATGTTGTGGCGCAACTGAAGAGGTACATCATCAAACAAGGTACGGATCTCATGTTTCAAAAAGTTTAAAGTAGATTATGCCATTAAGCCCGAAAGGAAGCTCGAACATAAGTAGATGATCATTTAATATTCCTGCCCAAATGTTTACTCAAAACTGATGTTGTGGGCGAATCTGTTTGATGGCATGAGGATTCTCGTCTGCCCAAATGAGTTCGTTATGAACGTTTTAGCTGTTTTGTAAATGAGCCTCGTCGGTAAATAAAACCTTCGATAAAAAGTTTGGGTTCAATACATTTGTCCAAAAATCATTGACAAATATCAACACGAGGAG
This sequence comes from Armadillidium nasatum, assembly GCA_009176605.1. Lineage (NCBI taxonomy): Eukaryota > Metazoa > Arthropoda > Malacostraca > Isopoda > Armadillidiidae > Armadillidium > Armadillidium nasatum. The sequence goes on from SEYY01019885.1 coordinate 780, forward strand.
CATAGTCACGTGGCAATAGAGTATGCACCTGTTGGCGTGGTACGGGTGTAACTGTTGCTCGTGCAGTAACCTCCAAATACTAGGTTGGTTCGGAATTAAACTGTAGTGACAATTCTCGCGTGCTCTTTTCAGGATGCTCAGATATTTCATTAAGAACTAATTCTTCTAAATCAACAGTCCTAGTAAATCGTGGTCTGCCTGCATTAGTGTGCTCTTTGGACTGCAAATAACCTGTTTCAGACAGGCGTTGATCAATAATGGCAAAAAACCTTGCGTTTGGACAAATCCGGTTTGGATATTTCTCTTTGTAAATATAAATACGTAATATATATATAATATATATAATATATATATATATATATAATATATATATATATATATATATATATATATATATATACCGTGGCTCAAACGGTAGGGTGATTGACAAACGTGCTTGAGGGCGTCGGTTCGATCCCACTTGGGGATCCTATTTATATACTACCTAGAAAAGTTCCTTTAATCGAATAGGGCAATGCCCGTGAGATATGAACTTTATTATATAATATAATATATATATATATATATATATATATATATATATATATATATATATATATATATATATATATATATATATATATATATTCTTCTCCTTTCTCCGAAATCATCATTTTAGGTGATTTCAATGTTCCCCACCGCCAATGGCTTTCATCTAGTTCTCAAGATCCAGCTGGTGAACTTGCCTTCCAATTTTCTATCCAAAACAACCTTGAGCAGTTGGTGCATCTCTCTACCCGTATCCCTGACCTTCATGGTGATGAACCCAACATTCTAGACCTTTTTCTAACTTGTAATCCTTCTCCTTATACTGTTAAACTCTTTCCTCCTCTGGGTTCAACCGATCATCTTCTTATCTCCGTATCTTGTCCTGTCTCTTCAAGTCTTCCGCAAGAACGTCCCCCGCCTTCGGCGAGGAGACGTTTCTGGCATTTCGGTGCCACTAACTGGTCTGACTTGCGGTCGTACTTCTCTGATTTTCCATGGAATGATTACTGTTTCCGTGGTAGGGGTCCCTCAGAATGTGCAGAGCGCATAACTGAGGTGATTCTCTCTGGCATGGAGGCGTACATTCCATATTCTTTCCCTTCCACTAAACCTAATAAACCTTGGTTTAACTCTGCTTGTTCTCGTGCTATCCGCCGCAGGGATGCTGCCTTCAGGGATTACCGTCGTCTTCAAACGACAGAAACTCACGCAACTTATATTTCATCCCGGAATCGTGCAAAATCTATTGTTCAAAATACCAAAAACTCTTTTCTCCGTCGCAAATGCAATAATCTTTCTGGCTCCTCTTCCTCTCGCCCTTTCTGGCATTTTGCAAAAATGTCAACTCTAACTTTGCTTCTTCCTCTTTCCCTCTCTAGTATCTTCTGACGGTACAACTGCCGTTTTGTCTTCCTCTAAAGCTGAACTCTTTGCTCAAACTTTTGCCTTAAATTCAACCTTAGACGATTCCGGAGCTGTTCCTACTCCTTCAACCCCCTCCAACTCATTTATGCCTAAAATTGTAATTTCTTCTAAAGATGTCACTTCTGCTCTCTCTGAGCTGAACACTAAGAAGGCGTACGGTTCTGATGGTATCCCTCCTGTGGTTCTCAAAACTTGCGATTCCAAGCTTGCACCCTGCCTTGGTAAACTATTTCTTCTTTGTCTTTCTACTTCAACCTTCCCTACTTGCT
>SEYY01019885.1:5000-12500 GCA_009176605.1 Armadillidium nasatum
TGAGGCGCCTTCAGAATTACTTCACGCCAACCCAGTTACTTGGTCTATATAGGGGTTTTGTTCGCCCATGTATGGAGTATCCTTCGCACACCTGGAGTGGTTCCACTTATACAGCTCTCCTTGAGAAGGTGAAGTCTACGGCTTTTCGTCTTATCAACTCTCCCGCTCTTACTAACTCTCTCCAATCTTTTTCTGCCAGTCGAATTGTTGCGTCACTGTCTCTTTACTATCGCTATTACAATGGACACTGCTCTTCTAAACTCTCTCGTCGCATATCTCCTCCATTGAGAAGTGCTCGCGAGACGCGCCTTTCTACACAGTCTCATCCTTTCTCTGTCCAACTCTCCGACCTCAGACTTACCCGCTTTGCTCAATCTTACATATACTCTACTGGAAAAGTCTGGAACACACTCCCTTTATCTGTTTTCCCACTTCCTTTGACTTGCATACTTTCAAAAGCCGTGTATATGCACACGTTGGCCTTCTTCGGTGAAGATAGTTTTTTCCGGCTCAGGTGGAATTTGGTAGGCATCCGGGCTTAGCCCACTGGAGGATATATATACACTAAAGAGAAAAATTAACGTACCATCTACAATTTATCAGTTGGGAGGTCCCGACAACATTTTAGGGTAATGGGAGTGCTTGTGTGTGGAAGTGTTTGTCGTGTGCCCTTATATACCCAAATATTGCAGTTTAGAATCGATGGTGCGATATCGACGAAATACAGTAAAAGGGCAAACCAGCCAAATTCGTTGAGTAACATGGTAAGAAAGATAACATCACGGTTATGCCGGGTATCGAGAGTATTCAACTTTTAACGTTTGTGCAAGTAATATCTTGGTTACGACGGAGTTTGACACGCGACGACTGTGTGACAATCATCACACTGGCAGCTGAAGAGTACGGCAAAAGCCAACTGGGCCGATGGTTCGGGGTCTCTCATACAATCATAGGAAGGATCCTACAAAGGTACGAGTTGACACACGTTCACACCAGGCGGCCTGACCAAGGTAGGACATGAGCAACAACAGCCGTATAGGACAGATATATACGATTAATGGCAGCTCGCGATCGACATGCAACACCACGTGACCATCGTGCCGAACTGCAGGCTGTCCATCAGACTCTTGTTAGCACAAATACCATTCGACGTCTCCTCTCGGAACATGGATACCACCCACGGAGGCTTGCAAGAGGGCCCCCGCTCACCAGGAAAGCAAGAATGGCTTTCGCACAACACCTGCACTGGTGGCACCAGAATTTGGCAAGTATCCTAATTACTGACGAGTGGCGATTCAATCTGCACAGCTCCTACCGACGCTTCAGGGTTTATCGGAGGTGTCATGAGCGCTATGCGGCATGCACAGTACAAGAGATGCTTTCCTTCAGTGGTGGGTCCGTTATGGTTTGGGGTGGTATATCTTTCCATTCCCGCACGGAGTTACACGTCTTGGATGTAAGGTACCTAACCGTGCAACGATACATAACGGACATACTCTAACCGTACTTCATACCATTTAGCTCATATTCGGTGAAGGCTTCGTCCTCATGCAGATAACGCCAGACAATGCGTAGCCAGGTAGGGATTCGAACATTGGACTGGCCCTCGTACAGTCCCGACCTAAACCCCATCGAGCATCTATGGAACACACTGAAAAGGCGACTGCGACAGCTACAGCACCGGCCACACAGAGTTAACGGCCTGCGACAAACGGTTGTATGCCTATGGGTGGAACTGTCACAGGAAACCATTCAGGACTTCTTCTCGAGCATGCATCAACGGTGTTTAACTATCATACGTACAAGGGGAGGCCGCACAAGGTACTGATTTTCAGGGACTGGTGGCATGCACATACACCCTGCAGGTTTTCACCCCACCCTACCTATATGCCAAGGTGTTCCAGAGTACCGATGTCCCCACGGTGGGGTACCACCTTATCCCCATTATGTATAACCATGTGTTGTATATTAACAATATTACTACCCGTTTTATGTTTCATTATCCTCCTATTAACGTATGCTCCAGTGGTGTATTAATTTTGCTCTTTAGTATATATATATATATATATATATATATATATATATATATATATATATATATATATATATATATATATATATATATATATATATATATATATATATATATATATATATATATATATATATATATATATAAAAAAAAAAAAAAATAAAATAAATTATTATAGGCAAACGTTTTCGGACTGACGTCCCTTTTCAAGAAAAATTTAAAAGAGTTAAAGTTTAAAAAATTTATAAAAAGTTTAAAAAGGAGACCTGCTCCAAGGAAGGTAAGTAAACCAATGCCGTGGAGCAGGTCTCCTTTTTTTAACATTTTATATTTTTTTTTAAACTTTAACTCTTTTAACTTTGGCTTGAAAAGGGACGTCAGTCCGAAAACGTTTGCCCATAATTTATTTTATTACTTGATTTTTTAGTTTATGTTTTAAATCTGCGTTTATTGCAGTCTTTAATATATATAATATATATATATATATATATATAATATATATATATATATATATATATATATATATATATATATATATATATATATATATATATATATATATATATATATATATATATATATATATATATATATATATATATATATATATATATATATATATATATATATATATATATATATATATATATATATATATATATATATATATATATATATATATATATATATATATATATATATATATATATATATATATATATATAAACTCTCGTGTGAAAAGACGTGTGGCCTTCTAATTTTCACCAGAGTTGGTGAAATACCGGAATCTTAATCAAGATAAAGGTTTGTCCAACGAGTCCTTAGTAGCAAAAGTGTGAGATTGGAGAGTTCATAAAAGCAACATATGTTGTAATAGCAATTGTATTGAGCAGCGTTTCTCAACCTTTTAAGCCTTGCCAACTCCCGAAAAGCCAAAAACAAAGTTAACAGCCTCATGACCCTTCCAATTACGGTACTTCTTATGCTGGCAGCTGTCAAATTCAAAATTGTAGATTATAATATTTTTCGTACAGCTGATTAATGAATTTAAAATATTCTCAACGGTTAAAAATATACACGACAACTAAAATAAAACAAAATAGTTTTAGATCAAGTTTTTTAATATTCATTCGGAAAAAATGCAAAAAGTACGAATTTAAATATACACAAAATAAAAATATTACAGATATTGAAAGTTTTTTTCATTAAGTGTTTTATTTTTTGTGACCCAGTGAAACCCTCTGTAGATATGATCACGACCTCTTTGAGGTTGTGAACTCAAGGTTGAGAAACGCTCTTATAGAGAGAGTGACACAACAATCCGACGGGTAGAAAGAGACTTGAAAAAGTTTTAGATAAAAAAAGTTGATAAGACGAAAAGACCTTCTCAAAGAGATCTTTATGAGTGGAACCACCCCAAATGTATGCGTCAAACTCCATTGAGAGGCAAACGACACCCCCTATATAGAGCAGGCAACTTTGGTGGCGTGAGGAAATTCCGAAGTCGCTTCAGAATACCCAACCTTAGAAGCCTATTTAGAAAGAGAAGTAATGTGATACTTCCAAGAGTAATCACGAGAAAAGAAACACAGAGAATATTAAAGAGAGATGAATGTTTAAGTTACGTGTTTTCGAATAAGATGTCATAATTATGTGGAAGGTTGTTTCGAGTAGAGAGATTGAGTAACTGAGTTTTTGAGTCTCTCTATCCTAGTTTCTAATAAAAGAAATATGAGAGGTTAGTTGCTTAACGTCAATTAAGTATTGTTGGGAGAGGTTCTTTCCAAATTGAAAGGAGTAATGAAAGGTGGAGTCACTATCTTTTGAGTGGATAAGTGATGAATTAATAGAGAGGTCATTAATGAAAAGTAGAAAAATGTCGGGATATGACAGATCCCTGAGAAATATCACCATTTATAGATCTAAAAGATGAATGTTGGACGTTTACGACAACTGCTATAGAACGACCAGAAAGTGAATCAGAGAGGTGGCTACAATAGAGAAATGAGGATTTCTGGGTGAAATATCATGTGTTTTCTTTTTATTAAATAATGTTATTTTTTTTGACGATGATAATCCCTGAAGGCAGCATCCCGGCAGTGAATAGTTAGACCAAGGTTTGTTAGGTTAAGTTGATAGAAGCGAATATGTAATGTGCGCCTCCATGACTGAGGGAATCTCCTCGGTTTTGCGCTTTCCTCATAACCCATGGAAACAATATTCATTCGATGCAAAATTAGAGAATCAGAACCGTAAGTTAACCAGTTAGCAGCTTCGAAGTGTCAGAAGCGTCTACTCGCGGAAAGCACGAGCCATTCTTCCGGAAAACTTGAAGAGACAGAAAAAGATACAGGGATAAGTTGATCTGATGAACCTAGTGAAGGAAAAAGTTTATTAACCATGTAAGGAGAATATTTATTCTTTATTCATTTTTCCAGTTACAGATGTTGAACGGACAAAAATCGTATACTTTATATGTATTAATTAATACAAAACTGAAATGGGTTTCTTGGGGACGAATTCGTCCTTTGAGCAAAATAAATTAATACAAAATTAATATCAATCATATAACTAAAAACAAACATTTGATATATAATTTTTATTAAAGTCATAATCTTAACCTAAACTACTTTTTTAAAGTAATAAGGAAAATAACAATAAAAAGAAATGACTAACAATATAACATTAAAAAAATGTGGAAGCTAATAGTTATTACAATAATTAAGATATCAGATAATAGGAATAAGTAGATTAACAACTAATAATAATAATAATAATAATAATAAAAATAATAATAATAATAATTACAGTAATAATAATAATGATAATAAAAATAATAATAATAATAATTCAATTCAATTCGAAATTCATTATTCATTGAACGTACATTATAATTTACAATATTTATCAGGTCTAATACTACTAACTATACTATAATAATAACAATAATAATAGTAATGAAGTGACTGTACAGTTCTCTGAAAAGGGACTTCTAAAGGGATACACATTAGTTTCCATTGAGCCCCAAGGTTTAGTAGTTAATTAAGTTTTTAATAAATATTAAATACTAAAATGGTGCATATAATAAATGAGTGATAAAGATAATGGTAATTTGAATACAAATATTATGTAAAATTAATAATAGTGAAAATAGTAATAGCAATACTAATTCTAAAAATAATAATAATAATAATAATAATAATAATAATAATAATAAAAATAATTATGATAAGAGGAAGAAGATAGTCGCAAATACAATAATGAGCGTAATAATATAATAATAATAATCATAATAATTATGATAAAGAAGTACTAATAATATCAACAACTATAATACTGATAACGTCGATGATAATAATAATAAAATTTGTAATAGCAACAGTAATAAGGCTTATAGTGATGATTCCAAAGCTAACTTCAATTAGGGCAATAATTTAAAAGTATTAATAGAATTATCAATAATAAAAGTAAAGACAATACCAAACAAAATAATAATAATAATAATAATGACGATAGTAATAATAAAAATAATAATTGATAAATAATAGTAATAATAAAATCAATAAAATATGTAGCATAATATCATTTGCAGTAGTGTTAGTAATAATTAGGAGACAGTGTTGTTACTAGAGTGAGACATACGTGCATTACAGAAGTAACACAACATTATAATAATAATAAAAATAATAACAATATTAATAATACAATAATATCAGTAATATACAGTAATAATAATATTTATATAAGCAACAAAAACATTAATAATAATAATAATAATGATAATAATAATAATAATAATGATAATAATAATAATGAAAATAATAATAATAATAATAATAATAATAATAATGAGAACTACAGAAACATTTCTTGAAATGAAGAAAAAAGGCACAAAGTATTAACCACAATGTTTTCCTTATGGTTTATCTTTCTGGTTAGCCGCAGTATGTTTCTGTAATAATAATAATAATAATAATAATAATAATAATAATAATAATAATAATAATAATAAAAATAATAATGATAATAATAATAATAAAAATAATAATATTATTAATAATAATAATAATAATAATAATAATAGTTTACATAATAATGAAAAGTAATAAATATATGACTTTATTCTTAAAAATAATATTAGTAACAAAAAAAAAACTAAAATTATCATGTCTAATAGTTATACTAAATAATAATAATAATAATAATAATAATAATAATAATAATAATGATGATGATGATGACGATGATGATTTCAGTAGTTTTGGAAAAGTTGGGAATAAATGTGGTGAGTGGCTAATGAATACCTTCCTTTGTATTTTGAAAGCAAGTGATCTTTGACATGTTTACGAAGTGTGGGAATTGTTTCTGACTCTTTTATGTTTTTTGGAAGTTCGATCCATTGTTTAATGCCTTTGTAGATTTTGTTAGAGTGTACTTTGTTTCACCTAGTGTACGTGAGTTTATGGTAGATTTGGTCTTCTTACATTTTGGTTATTCATTATTAAATTTGTTAGGAGCTCATTTTACATTCCATTTATGACTTTGAAGATGTTAGTAGTCATTGTGAGAGTAAGCATATCTGGTTGTTTGAGTATGGATAATTTTTGAAGAATGGGCTTGTATGTTAATTATGAGATTCAGATAATATACGAGTTTCTTTTTATTTAGTGTTAAAGACTGTAGTAGGTATACATTTGTACATCCCCATTCGTATAAATTATAGAATAAGTGTTTGTAAACAAAGATGTAATATAGATTTTTTAGTATATATTTTAGAGTAAAGTTTTTTTTCCTTTAGGAATGCATAGGTAGCATATGCAAGTTTGCTAATCTGATATAGTTGCGATTTTTGTATTAAGTGTTGGCTATGTTTTTATGATATGTGAGTATTGAGATGACCTTGCCGTAAACTATAAATAATTAACTACAGAAAATCCCCTACAAACGAAATTTTTTTATGTCCATTCAGGTAACCGGATCGGAGGTTTGAACATTGATTTGCATACTTTGCAGTACACACGTGAGAGCGAGTGGCGAACCTCATTCTCTTAAGCCAAAGAAAAACTGATTTAGCACACACTGAGCTACCATGAACTCAAAAAAGATGAAGAATTGATGGATGGATGTATTATGGTGGACATAGAAGAATAAACAACGATGACAGACTAATGAGCCTACCATAGGGATGAATGTAAGATTGAAGATCATCATTATCATCACTATCCATACTGCTAGATGCTGCTACTCCAAAATCTACCTGAGGTGTAGCATTGGTATTTAGAGCATCTTGTGTTTGGTTTTCCAACTTTCTACGCCTGTCCCCACAACCCTGCATTGCTTCCTGTAGAATGGGTTTATGAAAAACATCTTCAATTGCTTTCACTGAGCTGAAATATAATAATAATAATAATAATAATAATAATAATAATAGTGATAATAATAATAATATAATAATAATAATAATAATA
>SEYY01019885.1:15000-19561 GCA_009176605.1 Armadillidium nasatum
CGCAGGCGGAAGCCTTGAAGAGTTGAAGATTAAAAACAGGAGGAAAAATAAATGATGGTAGAGAGTTCCACAGAATAGAAGTGGCTGGAAAGAAGGAGATACCACAACGAGCTAGCCTGGGATTTCCTACGTCCACACAAAATTGGTGCGAAAGCAGGGCACCCCTTGTGCAACGAGGACGACGCAACGGTGGAGGAATGCGAGAGGCCAATTCCCTCGAGCACCTGCCATTGTAGTACCTGTAGAAAAGAGATAGCGCGCCAACGTCATGTCGCAGAGACAGAGGTTCAAGTGAGTTTGAAAGTAGGGGACAGTTTATTAATCTCTTAGCTTTTGACTCAACCCTATCCAGAAGAGAGGAGGAGCCGGAGCCCCCCCAAATGTGAGAACAGTACTCCATTCAAGGACGAGTAAGACCCTTATATATTTGGAGTAACTGCTCAGAAGAAAAAAATTCTCGCAATCTGAACAGGACTCCCAGCTTCTTAGAGGCCGCTTTAGCAACCATTGTAATATGTGGTTTCCAAGACAGTTTGTTGTTTATGTTTAGACCAAGAATGTTAATGTTATTTACAGGTGAGACGGGAGAGCCATCGAAGAGGATAGGAAAGTTAGGAGGTGTCTTTGAGAGGGAGATGTGAAGAAGTTGAGTTTTTAAAGAGTTGAATTTTACAAGGTTGCTATGACCCCACCGGGAAATCCCATCCAGATCGGCAAGAATGGAATCGGAAAGTTGAAGACGAGAAGCAAGTCTAGAAGCAAAAGAGGGAGCAGATTTGAAATGAGTAGAAGAATGCAGAGTTGAATCATCAGCATAAGAGTGAACAGAGTTAGAAGTGCAGTGGAGAAGATCGTTAATGAAAAGTAAGAATAAGGTTGGAGATAAAACAGAACCCTGAGAAACACCACAGTTGACAGAAAAGGAGGAAGATGTCGCTCCATCAACAACTGCCGAAATGGAACGATCTGAGAGAAAACTAGACAAGAGTAAGCAAAGGGAAGGAGGAAACCCAAAGGAAGGGAGCCCAGAGAGCAGTGACGCATGCCATACCCGGTCGAAAGCCTTGGATATGTCAAGCGCCACCACACAAGACTCCCCGAAGTCCCTAAGGGCAGAAGACCATAGATCAGTAAGATAGGAAAGTATGTCACCAGTTGACCTCGAGCGACGAAAGTCATACTGGTGATCAGAGAGAAGAGAATGAGACTCCAAATGATCCAGGAAATGAGAGTTGAGGAGAGTTTCAAAAATTTTAGATAGAACACAAGTGAGAGCTATAGGTCGATAGTTAGAAGGGTCAGAACGGCTACCTTTTTTCGGGATCGGCTGAACAAACGCACGCTTCCAGCATAGAGGAAAAGTATTAGTATTAAGGCATAGAGAGTAGAGCTGAACGAGGACAGGGGCCTACTCGGAAGCACACTCCCTCAGAACACGAGGGGGAATGCTATCCGGGCCATTGGCCTTCCTGACGTTCATAGATTTCAGGATCCCATGCACCCTATCATGAGTAATTACAGGTAGAGGCATGGGACACCTGAGAGGAGAAGGAGTAGGAGGAGGGATGCCAGAATCGAGCAGGGTGGAATTAGATGAAAAAAGGAGGCCGAAGAGATTAGCCTTTTCAGAGGGAGTATTAGCTACAAAACCATCAGAGCGAATAAGAGGAGGAAAGGCAGATTTACAGAAGTTGTTAGAGATATTTTTGACAAGAGGCCAGAAATTTTTATCAGTAGGAGAGCCATGGAGGTCAGCGCACTTCCTTTTAATGAAAGTACGCTTAGTCCGTCGAAGAACATCCCTGCAACGATTCCGAGCTGAATGAAAATTAGCAAGAGTGATAGGAGAAGGAGAGTTTTTCCATTCACGATAAGCATTGTCTCTCTCCCGAAGGGCAAGAGAACAATTGCCATCGAACCATATATAAAATACTAAAATAATAATAATAATTGCAATAAAATAATAAAAATATAAGAATAATATTGATATTAAAATAACAAAAAAAAAACCAAGACAAAAGTCGAAATTTTGCAACACCAAGAAATATTAAAAAAGCTGGACTATTTTGGAAAAAATGACTTCATCATTTTGTGAAAAGAACAGTAGAAGTAGCTTGATCATTTAAGGATGGGGAATGAGTTTTCATATATAAAGACTCCCAAATCCTTCGATCAAGAAGAGAAGATGAATGTCAGAAAAATCTGAAAAAGAAAAAGGATTTGTATCTCCAAGGTCTTTTATGGTAGAGTGTTCAGGAGAAGAAAGAGGAAGGTCAGTTCTGAAGGAAACTCCTCTATGCTTATCAATCCTCACTTTTAATTGTAGACCAGTTTGGCCTACATACGCCGCATTACAGCTGGCACACTTAAATAAGTAAATTAATGAGGATCTGAGAAGCATTGGGATAGATTCCTTGTGTCTGAAGAGTAATTTGAGAGATAGTTATAATTTATAGCAATGAACTGGCACTGGGGGAATGTAGTTTCAAGTACACTAAGAATATTTTGTTAAGTTGTGATGTAAGTGATCCTATAAACGGAAGTTTTAGATATATTTTTTGTTTAGGAACAGAAGGAAAATGACGAGCAGGCCTAAAGATATTAGCGAGAAACTCGTTAAAACTTTTTCCACCTGGAACTGAAGGAATAAATTTAAATGGAAAAGAATTTTAATAAATTCCATCTCTTTGTGGAATAAATGCCAGTCAGAGCAAATTTTAAATGCTCTATAGATTCTAGATCTTAAACCTAGTATAATAAACTTAAGAGGAATGTTGCTGAAATAGTTTGTAGCAAGAAGGGTAGAAGTAGGTTTTCTATAAACATTTGTTTTAAATATGTTGTTAATATGCGTAACATATACATCAAGAAAGGATATGGAATTATTAACTTCTTGTTCCATGGTGAATCTCATGCTGTTGTGTCTCTCATTCATATACTATAGAAACACATTGGCATGATCTTTCTCCTTGAAAACTACGAAGAAGTCATCCATGTAGTGGCGATAGAGAAGGGGTTTGAATAGAGGGGGGCATTGCCTGATCCATTTTTTTCATAATAGCAGAGAAAGATATTTGCAAAAGCAGGACCTAAAGAAGAGCCCATAGTCATACCATCAATTTTGCTATATAGTTCCCCGTCGAAAAGGAAAATCAAGATACTTCTACTGTTCTTTTCGAACAATGATGAAGTTCATTTTCCCAAAATAGTCCAGGCTTTTAATATTTCTTGGTGTTGCAAAATTTCGAATTTTGTCTTGGTTTTTGTTTATGTTATTTTAATATCAATATTATTCTTATATTTTTATTATTTTATTGCAATTATTATTATTATTTTAGTATTTTATATACAGTTAATGAATTTATATTAGGTTTATATTTTAAATTAGAAAATTTTTAGAACTTACATTGTGCTAAGAACGAACCGCTTTGAATGTAGCAAATCTTATTCAAATTTACTACCAAGGATAAAATGAATATAGAACTTGATATTTCAATATGGTTAATACCGTATATATATTGCTTCTAAAAATTATACACATGTAAACATTTACATGTGTGCGTTTTTATGTGAGTCTCGAATTCTTTATATTCAGCAGACTACGTATAACAGTAACTTTTGAGTTGTCAATTCGTTTTTATTGAAACCTTTATTATTTTTTATTAAAATTGTAATTACTTCTCATTCCTTTATTAAAATTCATTAAATATGTATAAAAATTTAATGACATCTTACTTTTAATAATAAAAGTAATGATTTGAAACTTTAATTAAATAAAATAATTCGTCTGGCGACAGTTGGAACCCAGCACTCAGAGACTCAGAGAGAGTCAATCAAGGTTGCCAATCTTTCCTAATTATCTTTATAATAATAATTAAATAGACTGTAAAATGGAAATATCTTTCATATTGACAACTATTTTAATATATTATGTATAGATTGAAATTATTTGTCCTTCTGAGATGGTTTTAGTGGAAATGGTTGTTGAATGAAAAATTTAACGGCTGTTTACTATACCTTTAAAGTTGGTAGGACTTGTCGTAAGAAGGGAAATGGCCACCTTTTGTGTTTGTAAATCTAACTTACTTGAGTTTTTGAATGAGTTGGAAACGTTTTCCTTCAACAGGAAGTGATATTTGAAACAAACAAATTGCATCTTCCTTAATTTTTAGTAAACAAATATCTGTTATCAGTTTTAAAGATTAAATTTGTTTTATAGTTGTAAATCTTGTGACCTCTGATAACAAAAATTCATCGTAAATAGTAAAATACCTTTGTTAATGAAAAGGTGACTTTAGGAATGTTGAGAGAACGGGAAGGAAGTAAGGGAAACTATTATTTTATGGGTAAATAAAGCCTTTTCATCGCTGCTTGTGGTTAGTTGGCTAATTTAAAAATTAGAATCAAACACACTTCTACTGTTAGAAGATTATTCTTGTTTTCTTTTTTACTTGAAAACAATTACCTTTCCGTCGACTGTCGGAGTATAAATAGCTAGAAATTAGCATATTCCGGCATTCTAGGACAATCTTGCTTATAAGAAGGTTTTAGAATTTTTAAC
>SEYY01019886.1:0-7500 GCA_009176605.1 Armadillidium nasatum
TTACAGGAGCAACCAACCAAGGTCAAGCAACGCCAACATGGGCACAACAACTGTTGCGACAAATTTAGCAATAATAAGACAGAGAAAAATTTTCCGCACGCCAGGACTCGAAACCTTGACCTTGGTTGGTTGCTCCTGTAACCCAGGAGCCCCCAGCAAAATGGATATATATATATATATATATATATATATATATATATATATATATATATATATATATATATATATATATATATATATATATATATATATATATATATATATATATATATATATATATATATATATATATATATATATATATATATATATATATATATATATATATATATATATATATATATATATATAATATATATATATATATATATATATATATATATATATATATATATATATATATATATATATATATATATATATATATATATATATATATATAATATAATATATATATAATATATATATATATATATATATATATATATATATATATATATATATATATATATATATATATATAATATATATATATATATATAATATATATATATATATATATATAGTATATATATATATATATAATATATATATATATATATATATATAATATATGAGAGAGAGAAGAAGTTGGAGATATGGAAAATGTACTTTAGTGAATTGTGAAACGATGGGAGAGAGATTAGTAATGGGGGAGAGGTAGAAAATGATAGGGATGTAGTTAGCGAAGAAGAGGAAATAAATATTAGTAAAGAAAAGGTGGAAGTAGTGGTGAGAAAGGTAAAAAAGGAAAATCGGCAGGAATGTATGGTATATATAGAGAGATGATAAAGGAGGGAACTAGAGAGTTGATTGAATGGTTGGAAGAAGGAAAGTGACTCAGAATGGCAACTCTTTGTACCCATATATAGAAAAGGGGATAAGCTGTTTGTAAATCTCAGGGGATTTGTCTGCTGAGCATGATATAAAAGATTTATGGGAAGGTGTTAGTGACGAGAATGAAAGAATTGACAAGTGAGGAAATGGGTGAGAAACAAGAGGGTTTTAGGGAGGGTAGGGGATGTGTGGACCAGGTATTCATCCTGAGATTGATTACCGAGAAATTGAGTGAAAATAATAAAATGGGATATGTATGTTTTCTGGATTTGGAAAAAACATACGATAGAGTATGCAGGAGAAAGTTGCTTGAAATACTAATGAAAAAGGGTTGAAAGGGAAATTACTGAAGGGGATCAAAGCTTTTTATGCGAATTGTAGATCCAGAGTGAGGATGAAGAGGGAATGGATGGTGTAGTTAGGGAAATGAAGAGAGAAGGAAAGGGTATTAGGTTGAGAAATGTGGAGAGTAAATGGGATGTGAACTTTTACGTTTTGTCGATGCGGTGTTGGTGTCAGAATCTGGAGAAAAGTTGAGAATGCTGGTGAGAGAGTTTGAGAGGAAATGTGCGAACATGAGATTGAAAATCAATCCAGCGAAAAGTAAAGTTATGAGAATTGGAGGTTGGGATGAGGAGATGTGGAAGAAGAATGGGGGGGGGTGCAGAAATGAAGGGAAGGAAACTTGAGGAGATGGATGAATTCAAATATCTAGGAATGTATGTGTTTGCCTTCTGTAATGTATGGGTGTAAAACATGGATGATAACTGCACAGACGAGAAAAGTTTGAATATCTTGGAGATGAAAGGTTTGATGGCGATATGCAAATTGAGAAGGATTGATAGGACTAGGAATGAAAGAATAAGGGAGATGTGTAGATGGAAAAGAAGTGTAGTGGGCAGAGCGGAGGAGGGTGTTCTAAAATATGTGTAGAATGAATTAGGACAGAATGGTGGGCAAGGTACTTAGATCCGAGGTGGATGGGGGCAGGGGAGGGGAAAGCCAAAGCGAAGGGGTGAAAGAAATTTTTGGTGGAAGGAATTTGAGTTTAGAAGAGGGTAGTAGACTTGCGGAGGGCAGTGGTGAAAGGGGACGAAAGGTAGGAATGGGTATGTTTGTGAGGGAATTGTGGCGGGCATCACCCCACGAAAGTGGGAAAGGCAAATATATATATATATTATATATATATATATATATAATATTATATATTATATATATATATATATATATATATCCTCTGGTAGGAAAAGACCACAGGCCTACTAATATTCAACAGAGTTGGGGCAATATTAGAACCTAATCCCATGTCCCGATGCACGGCGCTTGAAAGTGTGCAAGTCAAAGAAGGGAGTGTGCTCCAAACTTTACAAGTAGAGTACATGTAAGGTTGTGAGTAGCGGCCGGCTAAATCTGAGAGTTGGACAGAGTAAGAATGAAACTGGGTAGAAAGGCTTGTGGCACGAGCACTTCTCAATGGAGAAGCTATGTGAAGGAGAGTTCAGTATCCATTGTAATTGCGTAAGAATAGAGAGAGTAACGCAACAGTTCGACGGGCAGAAAGAGATTGATGAGAATTTGTGAGAGGGAGAGTTAAAGAGAAGGAAAGCTCTAGACTCCACCTGTCAAGGAGAGCTGAATGAAATCAGCTGGATTCGGATTCAAAGGTTCTGGATTTGATTCGATTCGGATTCGGATGCAAAATTGCCGGATTAGCCCATCATTGGTATATATATATATATATATAGTTATATATATATATATATATATATATATATATTAATATATATATATATATATATATATATATATATATATATATATATATATATATAGCTTCAACTGTATATGTCGGTGCGGTGCGGTGCGTGGTGCGCTGATTTCGGTGCGGTGCGGTGCGCTTAGTTTAGCTTTTGGTGCGGTGCGGTGCGGTGCACTGCATTTTGCTTCCGGTGCGGTGCGGTGTGGTGCGCAATGAATGACAAATGGTGCGGTGCGGTGCACGATGACCTGGTGCGGTGTGGTGCGGTGCGGTGCGGAAAATTCCGGAGCTCGGCCAACCCTACTTCATATTATTTTAAATTCGTATTTGAAAGTGTTCAAATGACACGTGATGACGTCATGAATGTTTATGCATACGTTTGTGCGCCTCATTGTGATATTCCGCGTGAGGATTTAAAGTTATAGTGAGAAAATTTGTAGTCATAGTTTCATGAATGTCTATACCATCACGCGTCACAAGGCAAGGTGTGTGTGTGTGTGCGTGTGCACGCATGTATCCCTATATATTCCCTTTGACCAAGAAAAAAAATTTTTGAAGAAAAAAATCTACGGAAATAGCCGTTTGATCAAAAAATGACGGAAACCACGATGAAAGATACCAAGATGGCCTAAAAAGAATGTCTCACGCTAGTGGATGTTAGGAAAAAAAGTTTGAAAGTGTTAGAAAAAAAGCAAGCGTGACGTCACAAGGTAAGGTATGTGTTTGGGCCTATGCGTAGATGATGTCCTGATTGGCTCACGTTTGTATACGGATGCAACTAATGATTTTTTTTCTTACCCTCAGTGCCAGCTTTGCTGACATTGGCACTTCCCTCTCACCAAGTAAGTGACATGGCCTAGCATGGATGCCATATACTAGAAAATGTTAGAAAGTGTTAGAAAAAATAGCATGACGTCATAAGGTAAGGTGTGTGTTTGGACATATGCGTAGGTGAATGAATATACTTTATTGTATTACATTTAAAAAATAAGAAAATATAAATTATTTTAGTTATAGCTTTGTAAAGAAAACGGGATTAGAATATATTAAATTAACATGGAATTAAAATAAAATGCCTGACTGAAATAAATAAATAAATGGAAATGGAAATTTTGGAAAAATTGATGTTCATGACTTAAAGATCATTTTCGCACTTGTATTAGAAAGTTCTCTTGGTCTAGTTGGTAACGTCATGGAAAACCAACCCTGAGATCGCTCATTCGAATCTGATTTCGGAAAATTTTTTTGAAAAAAATCTACGGAAATGAAAAATCATGTTTTCAGAAAATAATAATACGAGATATATGAATGAAAAATAATAGTTTCTCTTAAACATTTGCTATAAAGAAAATGTAATTTTTAAAGATTGTTTAAAAGAAAATAAATCTTTTAAGAATGGAATCATTAGCATAGGAGTCGATACGTGATGAGGTAATAGAGAGAAAGTCATTAATGAAAATCATATATATATATATATATATATATATATATATATATATATATATATATATATATATATATATATATATATATATATATATATATATATATATATATATATATATATATAGAACACTTATTAAATAAATGAATGAACTCTATATAAAACACATAACGAGAATATTTCGTTGAAGATTCAAAACAAACTGATGCCAACTAAGAACGGAAGCGCCCTTAACATAGGCATTGGAAATATGTTCTAGAATCTTACAAATCTTTATTTGACTTTACTATTTTTTCTAATAGCGTTGTTAATTTAGTTTAAATAAAATAATTGTTGAGGCATAATATACTTTAAATTAAATAAAAAAAAAGAAAAAACTGTATTAAATTATAAACAAACATTTGATCTATATATCTGAAAATATAACCCCTTTGGAGGGCGGCTTAAAATTATTTGATTGAACTGAAATTTTGAACAGGATACTTTTTCAGGGATAGGAAAACATTTGGGAGATGGGAGATAGAAAATATTAAACTTTAAGGGGAGCCTCAACTCAAAGACCCCCCACTTAGGGTGTAAAAATTTAAATTTTTTTTTTTTTTTCAGGGGTTTTATAGTACATTGTCTACTGATTTTAAATATGCAATTAGATTTTTAAAATTCCTTATAGTTCCCCTTTAAAAGATTTTCAAGTTCAAGGTCATTTGGACTTTATTAAAAAAGCGATATCTGGCAATTATAAAAACAAATAAAATTTTAATTTTAAAATTTTTTTATTACAGCTTTATAGAGAATATTAAGCTGATTCCAAATATGTAATTAGTTTTTCCTAAATCAAAATGGTTTGAAAAATCCATTGTAATTTGATCTATGTTTATGGGCGTGGCTTTCCCTTATATTTTTTTTTTTTATTCGTGGGAGTAAAATATTCGCTAAAAAAAAACTTCTCGATCAATTTCTTTCAAACCTTTTTTAATGAACTTGAGTTAGTTAGAGGAAGATAATTACGTAGTTTTATAGACCAGATTAATACGGTTATATTTGGACAACTCATAAATATATCAAAATTTGACCAAAAAAAAAAAATTTATAATTTTATGCGTCTTCAACATAGAATACTCTGACAACCCCACGTCATACGGCATTGGTTGAAGATTTGTTTACAACCTACAAATGTTGTGATTGGTTTAAAAGAAGAAGCAAAGGAAAATGTTGAATATTATATTTTTTATGAGGGACTTAGATAAAAAAAGTCAGAAAAATACAAGGGCTTATAAAGCCACCAATTAAAAAAAAATGGGTCCTCGGATTTTCTTCTTGTTCAAAATAATGGTAGATAAGGGATAGATCTTTAAATAAAACACTCTCTCCGTAACATTGAAAGCAAGGGTCTCTAATTTACCCTTGACTCACATTCGAATGCCTTTGCTCCCAGAATCTTCCTCCTTCTTCACATGTATCCTACAAATTTAAAAGATCTTAAAATTCTATTACCTATTAAATAAATCAAAAATGGCGAAACCTATGTCTGCCTCGGAGAATCAAAGAGGGGCGGATTCCAAATATAGCCCCTCATCCACTCCTTCAACAATCACCACTTGGGAATTGGTGGACTCAGGTGAAGGAGTTGGTGCCACCAAGTCCTTATTGCCGACTTTCCCTGGTTCACGTTCTAATTTTTTTGAACAATTTCTGCAATATGCGAGGTCTTTTGTATAATCTCTACTTTCTCGAAAGCCACCTCTCTTCTTCTAGACTTCATCTCGTGTTCTTATCTCAAACTCAGGTGTCTGAGAGCTCTGATAACAACCAAACTTTATTTCTTCTTACTGTCTCTTCTCATTTTTCAGCCTAAGGTAGATGTTGCGAATATGTGTGCAATGATATTGTATGTTATCGTGTCTCTAATCTGGAGTCTTTATAATTCATTACTTTATGGCTTAAACTTTCTTGTAACTCTAATAAATTCATTTACTATGTCTGCTCATCTCCTAACTTCACAGACTATCCAAAATTCTTCGACTACCTTAACTCCAAAATAGAACACATTCGTTCTTCTTCTAATTTCTCCGAAATCATCATTTTAGGTGATTTCAAAGTTCACCACCTCCAATGGCTTTAATCTAATTCTCATGATCCAGCTGGTGAACTCGATTAACCAATTTTTTATCCAGAACAACCTAGAGCAGTTGGTGCATCTCTCTCCCCTTACTCCTGACCGTCTTGCTGATGAACAAAACATATTTGATCTTTTCCTAACTTCTTATCCTTCTCCTTACACTGTTAAACTCTATTCTGTTTTCCATGGAATGATTACTGTTTCCGTGGGAGGGGTCCCCCCGCTTTGTGCAAAGAGCATAACCGAGGTGATTCTCTCGGGCATGGTGGCGTACATTCTAAAATCTTTTCCTTATACTAAACCTAACAAACTTGGTTTAAGTCTTCTTGTTCTCGTGCAAAATCTACACTTCGAGATACCAAAAAGCCTTTCTCTGCCGCAAATGCAATAACCATTCCGGTTCCTCTTCTTCTCGCCCTTTCTAACATTTGGCAAAAAAATGTCAACTCTAAATTTGTTTCTTCCTCCTTCTCTCCTCTAGTATCTTATGACGGTTCAACTGCTGTTTTGCCTTACTCTAAAGCTGAGCTCTTTGCTCAAACTTTTGCCTCCAAATCAACTCATTTATGCCTAAAATTGTAGTTTCTTATAAAGACGTCATTTCTGTTCTCTCAGAACTTAACACGAAGGAGGCGTACGGTTCTAATGCTATTACTCCTGTGGCTCTCAAAACTTGCTCTTCCGAGCTTGCACTCAGCCTTGGTAAACTATTTTGTCTATGTCTTTCTACTTCAACATTCTCTTCTTGCCGGAAATGTGCTCTCATTCAGCCTGCTCCGAAGAAGGGGGACTCATTTGAATCCTCTAACTATCGTCCAATTTCTTTACCCTCCGTTCTTTCTAAAGTTTTCGAATCTCTCCTTAACAGTAACATTTGGAAACATCTCAATTTTTCTAATTTTATCTCTAATCTCCAGTGTGGTTTTCGTAAGAAATGTACAACTGGTGATCTTCTTTCCTTCTCTCTGACTCTTGGTCCTCCGCTCTTCGGTATTTCGGTGATCTTTTTGTTTTCTTGCTGGACATATCGAAAGCTTTCGAAAGGGTCTGGTACAAAGCTTTAATTTCCAAACTTCCC
This sequence comes from Armadillidium nasatum, assembly GCA_009176605.1. Classification (NCBI taxonomy): domain Eukaryota; kingdom Metazoa; phylum Arthropoda; class Malacostraca; order Isopoda; family Armadillidiidae; genus Armadillidium; species Armadillidium nasatum. The sequence continues at coordinate 7,277 of SEYY01019886.1, forward strand.
TCTTTCGGGATATATCCTTCTCTCTGTGGCCTTCTCCCTGATTTCCTTTCTGGTCGTTCTATAGCAGCTATTGTAGGCCACCGTTCATCCTATAAATCTATTAATAGTTATGTTCCTCAAGGATCTATTCTATCCCCAACACTTTTTCTGCTTTTCATTAACGACCTTCTCTCTATTACTTCATCTCCTATCCACTCCTTTGGTGATGACTCTACCTTTTATTA
>SEYY01019886.1:12500-17500 GCA_009176605.1 Armadillidium nasatum
TTATTATTATTATTATTATCAATATTATTATTATTATTATTGTTAAACGTAATAGTAAGAGTAGTAGTATCTCAAACCCTAACCCTTAAGACACCTTACTTTACCATCATGAGGTGGTCTATAAAAGCTTGTAAAGACAACCACTTAAACATGCTTACTCTCTCTCAAATATCCAAACACATTCACACACACGTAAAAATATAATAAGTACATGTTAAATATATATTTGTTAATACAACATCTTTAGCCTTTCCTTTTCCTTTCAAGCGCAAACAAATACAAACATTCGCCCATAAACTCAATTACTTGAGAGTCTGTCTCTCTCTCTATCATTCAACCACTAATTAACAAGAATTCAGACTTTATGTTCGTTTAACTTTTAAAACAAATAAGAAATTTTTAATAAAAAAAGTTTTTCACTAAAAGTTTTAAATAAACTTCACTAAATATTAAAAAAATTAACATTTCATTCATATAAAACGAAAAATTTTATATACTTAATAAGTAATATTAACATAATGGAACACCGACTTTCTTTAAAAAACATATGTAAACATATAAATCTGTAATATATATAATTTCATTTTATAATATTATAACATTTTAACATTACTTACGACAATATTTCACTTAGACCAACAAAGTCCATCCGAACTTCAAGCTATCAGAGCACAAACTAATGTTATATATATATATATATATATATATATATATATATATATATATATATATATATATATATATATATATATATATATATATATATATATATATATATATATATATATATATATATATATATATATATATATATATATATATATATATATATATATATATATATATATATATATATATATATATATATATATATATATATATATATATATATATATATATATATATATATATATATATATATATATATATATATATATATATATATATATATATATATATATATATATATATATATATATATATATATATATATATATATATATATATATATATATATATATATATATATATATATATATAGCTTGGTTTTATCACTATAGATTTCTTTTTATACTTGCACAAGTATCTTTCATGGGTCCCAAAAATTTGTTGCCCTCCCGCAGTGCGGGGTTCGCGTGGGGTTTATCGCTACTACTGCTTCTTATTGAAAGCTTAATTTCTTTTTAAAACCGTAATAGTTAGACCCCTGAAATTTTAATTAAAATAGTATAGTATGTTCCATGTATCACCAAATTATATATCATCCGATTCTCTAACCAGTTTGGTTTTAAATAAGTGGGATAGAAGAGGAAAATAAAAATTTCGCGTTTTGGCGCACGGACGCTTTTTCCATGGCTCAATCGGCCTGTAATTCGGTAGGTGGTGTCATAGGTTAAGATTGACGAGCTTCTGGGATCCTCTTTAACGGCTTATAACTCTTTAACAACAGGTCGTAGAGGGATAGAGACTCCAGACTCAGAATTCTTTACTCCTAAGTTTTTTTTTTTTTTTTTTTTTGAGCTTTTCAGAATTTTCAATTGTACAATTGATACCATGTAATCTGAACTTTAAATATCGCTTAAATCACCTTTGCAAATATATTTCGTCCTGCTGAGCCAGAATATGAACATCTTAGTATTCTTCGAGCTTCCGTTCAGTAGATATGGTCTCTCAAAAAAAATGAAAAAGAAATTTTTTTGAAATCATGTTCTGTGATTTCTTAACAATACTAAATTACGAGAAATAGAGCAAAATTATTTAATATCTTTATTGTACGTACCTTTTAGAACTTGAAAGCCTTCGTGGATAGTTCCTCTATCTATTACGTTTGAGGAGATATTGACCCTCAAATTTGACAATTTTCTTTTGTATGCTTTGAAAAAAAATACAACAAACCACCTTATTATGTATGTCAGATATTAACTCAAAAATATTAATGTTCAGATGAACTGGGATTACAGATTTGGAATCAATGGAATCAGAGGTCCCAAATCCTAATGAATCTAGAATATCCTGCCGAACTATTGAAAGTTTTAAAAATTCAAAAACTTGCACAAACTTTGATCGGAATATTTCAAAAGTTAAACTCAAAATGGATTCACAGGCTATCAACTATAAATCTCAAAAGAATCAACCCATACTCAATTAAGACCGAAATTATCTTCTAGAACTTATTTTTTCAGGAGTTTAAATGCCATGTGAGGGTAGACTTCCGTAGGAATTGAGAATGTTTCTCAATTATTACTATTTTTTTAGAATTTTCATGGAGGTAAGGCAGTGGAATTTATTTTTTGATTGCCTATCTCCCAGAAAATGAGAAAAAAATTTCAACTTTTCGATTTAAAGAGCAAGTTTTTTTTTCAAAATCTGATAAAGTTACGTACATTTTGGTATATATTGAAGATCATATTGTATATCTTGACACTTCTCGCCATCTACTACGGTTATTGAGATATAACAGTTTATTAATTCTTTGGCTTTACTTCAAGCAATAGCGACATGAAATAGTTTCATAAGCTATCAACTATTAAATCTCAAAAGAATTTAATAGAATATCTTAGTCTCGGCCCGAAACGCAAGCGATGGAGAGCGACTTTCATTATGAGCTTAGTCTCAAAAATTACTATTTTTTAGTCTCGTCCCTAAAAAAAAAATTTTTTTAAAATTTCATATGTGATTTTTTAGCGGAAGCTGCCTTTATACATAACGCTACTAGTATTTTCAAATATACATAAATATATATATATATATATATATATATATATATATATATATATATATATATATATATATATATATATATATATATATATATCCTCTTTAGGCCTACCAAATTCCACCAGAGGTGGGGAACATTCGGGATCTGATGACTAATGGCCAGCGCGAACCGATACACGCCGTTTAAAAGTGTGCAAGTCAAAACAAGTTGGAAAAACAAATAAAGGGAGTATGTTCCAGACTTTACCAGTAGAGTACATATAAGAGTGAGCATAGCGGATAAGTCTTGGGTCGGAAAGTTGGACAGAGAAGGGATGAGACTGTGTAGAAAGTCGCGTAGCACGAGCCCTTCTAAATGGATTAGGTATGCGACGTGAGAGTTCAGAAGAGCAATGTCCGTTGTAATACCGATAGTATAGAGAAAGTGATGCAACAATTCGACGGGAAGAAAGAGACTGGAGAGAGTTAGTAGGAGCAGGAGAATTGATAAATCGAAAAACCCTAGACTCCACCTTTTCAAGAATAGCTGTATGTGTGGAACCACCCCAAAAGTGAGAGGCGAACTCCATTCAGAGGCGAACAACACCCCAATACAGGGAAAGCAACTGGGGAGGCGTGAAGTAATTCTTAATGCGCCTCAGAACACCCAACCTCTTAGAAGCTTGCTTAGAAAGAGAAATAATGTGATCTTTCCAAGAAAGATCACGAGAAAAAGAAACTCCGAGAATATTGAGGAGAGATGATGGTTTGAGTTGAGTGTTTTCGAAGAAGATATCATAGTTGTGTGGAAGATTTTGTCGAGTAGAAAGATGGAGGAATTGAGTTTTGTAGGAATTGAAAATGACCATGTTTTCTCTGCTCCAAATACGAAAAAGATCAGAGGTCAGTTGCTCCAAGGCCATCCTTCTTGAATCTATCAACTGCTGTTGGGAAGGTCGTCTTTCAAATTGAAAGGAGTAATGAAGGGTGGAGTCATCTGCATAGGAATGTTTAGGAGACGAAGTACTAGAGAGAAGGTCATTAATGAAAATTAAAAAAAAGAGTTGGACAAAGGACAGATCCTTGAGGAACACCACTATTAATAGATTTAAAGGAAGAACGGTGGCCGTCTACAACAGCTGCTATAGAACTACCGGAAAGGAAATTAGAGAGAAGGTCACAGAGAGAAGGATAGATTGTGAAAGAGGGAAGTTTGGAAATTAAAGCTTTGTGCCAGACTCTATCGAAAGCTTTCGATATGTCTAGCTCCACAGCGAAAGTTTCACCGAAACCCCGATGAGCGGAGGACCAAGAATCAGAAAGTAGGGAAAGAAGATCACCAGAAGAACTTTCTTTGCGAAAGCCATTATGGTGATCAGAGTTAAGATTGGAAGAATTGAGATGTTTCCAAATCTTCCTGTTAAGGATAGATTCGAAAACTTTAGAAAGAACGGAGGTTAACGAAAAAGGACGATAGTTAGAAGGCTGAAAGGGGTCCCCTTTCTTCTGCACATGTTGTACGAGCGCACGTTTCCAGCAAGAAGTGAAGGTCGAAGTAAAAAGACAAAGACGAAATAGTTTACTAAGGCATGGTGCAAGTTCGGAAGCACTAGTTTTTAAAACCGCAGGAGGAATGCCAACTGAACCATATGCCTTCTTAGGGTTAAGCTCAGAGAGAGAGCAGAAATGAGATCTTTAGAAGAAATTACTATGTTAGGTAGTTGGAGGGGGTTGAAAGAAGAGGAATAACTCCGGAATCGTCTAGTGTAGAGTTAGAAGCAAAAGTATGAGCAAAGAGTTCAGCTTTAGTAGAAGGTAAAATGGCAGTTGTGCCATCAGAAGAGACTAGAGGAGGGAAAGAGGAAGAATCAAAGTTAGAATTAAAATTTTTTGAAAAATGCCAGAAAGGGCGAGAAGAAGAAGAGCCTCAACGATTATTTCATTTGCCGCAGAAAAAAGAGTTTTTGGTATCTCGAAGAATAGATTTTGCACGATTCCGGGATGAAATATAAATTGAATGAGTTTCAGGAGTTTGAAGACAACGGTAATCTCTGAAGGCAGCATCCCTACTGCGGATAGCGCGAGAACAAATAGCTAAACCAAGGTTTGTTAGGTTTGGTAGAAGGGAAAGAATATGAAATGTACGCTTCCATGCCAGAAAGAATCACCTCGGTTATGCGCTCAGCATACTCCGAGGGACCCCTCCCACGAAATCAATTATAATTCATGGAAAATCAAAGGAGTACCAACGGAAAAACAGACCAGTTAGCAGCACCGAAATGCCACAAACGTCTCCACGCCAA
>SEYY01019886.1:22500-24247 GCA_009176605.1 Armadillidium nasatum
CTACATATTCATTATTATACATCCCAAAATTAGGGATGTACGGTATCGTGATGATAATTTGGCAATAATGGTGGATGTTTTTCCATTCTATCAATTTGTTTTTGTCCTGAGTCAGTTTTGGGATATTGATGGTCATGTTAGGTACCATGATTTTACAACCCGTACTTTTCCAGATTTTTAGTTTAGTAAAATTACAATGTAGTCCCATCATTACGAGAACATCTATTGATTCTTGGTCTTCTATCACATTTTCATATGGGATTTCAACTAAGGCCTTCTCGATAGTCATCCCTGATTGTAAAAACGTTACAACTCTTCAGACTTCCTTAGATCTTCTACTCTGCTGTCGCCCACAACCACAATTGTTTTCTTCCCCAACTCATTGTCAAAAAAAAAAAAAAAAAAAAAAAAAAAAAACAATTAATTTTTTTTTTTTTTTTTTTTTTTTTTTTTTTTTTTTTTTATTTTGTATTTATATATATATATATTATATATATATATATATATATATATATATATATATATATATATATATATATATATATATATATATATATATATATATATATATATATACGCACAGGTATAAATATATATGCGTCTCTACGTAAAAATTAAAATTGAGCTGTGAAATATTTATTGAAAGGGAAAGCAAAGTGTAATAAACTAATTTTAATATGCAATATGATATAAAGCAAAGTTTACACGGCTTCATTTCTAATTTTTATAGAACACGGTTAGGGGTATGACACACCCCACGTGATTTTCGAATAACGTATTTTTTGTATAATGACTCATTTAGGAAATCTCTCTCAGTGTAGATTAAGCATTTGTAAGGGGAAGGTGTTTTGTCACAGTGCAGTTGCTCTAGGCTATTCTAGTTGTGGCAGTCGAGTTGGGGTGTAATATACCCCAGATCGTGTTACACGATGTATTGAATTTATGTATATGGTTTTAGATTATCATAGTTTTGGACACAAAAACAATTATATATATATATATTATATATATATATATATATATATATATATATTATATATATATATATATATATATATATATATATATATATATATAACTTTTTTTGCTTCAGGTATAGTATTGTCGAAAATAATTATAATAGTAATAATAATTATAAAAATAATGTCAAAGCGTCCGTTTAGCGAAGATGAAATACGCCTACAACTCTGTGATCTAAGTCATCTTGATTTAGACGAAGATGTAAATGATGACCTTGAATTGTAAGTAATGTACGACAGTGACCTTGATGTCGACTACTTTCCAACCATTTCATCTAGTGATGATAACGAGGAAGAATATGAACCTAACGTTCGTAAGAAGGGTGAATGTCGCAGAAGATCAAAAAAGGTACGACGCACATCAACTCTCACACAAAATTCAAACCTATCACCGATGCCTAGCACCAGCAGTGCTCTAGAGAATGAGCCAATTCCATCTGCCTCTGCTATTCCTCAAACTCTTGCAGCTACTGCTCCATCTGTTCTTTCTACCTCTTCTGTTAGACCAAGAAGACGCCGTAACCTTATCATTGACGAAGAAAATGTACCATCCATAATGCAGTTTTGCACCAGTACATTGTCCAGCATTTCGGGGTTTAGGTGGATTTGTCGTCCACAGAAAAAAAATCTTGAAACTAGAATAGGTCAAAGGAACATCATTCCCATTTTTATTTATGGCCCAACATTGAAAGCAAGAAGTGCAACAACTCCGGAAAAATACTATTACT
>SEYY01019887.1:0-5000 GCA_009176605.1 Armadillidium nasatum
TATATATATATATATATATAATATATATATATATATTATTACTATATATATATATATATTATATATATATATATATATATATATATATATATATATATATATATATATATATATATATATATATATATATATATATATATATATATAATATATATATATATATATATATATATATATATATATATATATATATATATATAGATCTTGTATATATATGTTGTGTGTGTGTGAAACATTAAACAAAAAATATTCATTATATAAATAAATACTGCTTGTAGTTATGATACTTCTAAAAAGTATAATGATTTTTAGACGATAACGAATTAATAATTTCATAAGTTTCTAAATTGAGAAACAAATGGGAGGTAAAGTGGTGCTTTGAGTTTTTTAAAGAAATTTGAAGCATAATAAATACTTCTATCCGATTTCTACTACTAGTCATAAAAGCCTAATTCGTATTTGTTCTTACATATAATAAAGAAGATAATTTGAAATAATTTTTAATTTTACTAAAACGATTATTTTTTAATGAAGGAGATTTGCTAAAATAATTTGTTAAGAAATTAAATAAAAGCAAAGCCTTTCAAGTATTCCTCCTTTACTTTCTCTTTTTATAATATTTCTGAGAGCTTTTCTGGTCGATAGACATGCGCAAAGCGAAGCTCATTTGTTTTTGTGTCAAAGGCTAGTGAGTCTTCAGCCACGGGTCTTAAAATAGTGTTCCTTATCGAAATATTTGTTAAACAACAATTGTTCCGTAGAAGAATTCTTGTATATGAATTTTGTGACCAAATCAACATATAAAGAAGCAAATCCAGAATGAAGGGTGAGTAAAAAGCTTCCTTATAATTTTTTATTTGCTTTGCTGCTGAGAATGTTCCAGACGTTCTGACAAAATCGATGTTGGACGACGGTGCCATAATTTGCCCATTGCAAGTCTTGTCAATCAAATTTATTGTTATTATTATTATTAGTAGTAGTAGTAGAAGTAGTAGTAGCAGTAGTAGAAAAGACATCGTAGTAAAAATATATATATATATATATATAATATATATATATATATATATATATATATATATATATATATATATATATATATATATATATATATATATATATATATAATATATCATTATTAAAATGAAGGCCAACATCGATATACTGCGTTTGTTAGTGTCTCAAAGCTGGAGGGGAGAGGGGGAGGGGCTAGGGAATGGAAGAGTGAAAAATATATCAAACTTTACCAACATAGAATTTGAAAGGATGATCAAAGTTCCAAAGTTTGAAGTCAGAGAGTTGGATGGGAGAGCATTCCAAGTCGTAAACTTGTGATGGCCTGAAGGGCAGTATTTTATCTGCTTAGAGAGACGGCATTATTCTCTTCGTTGGTGAGACCGCTCTCGTAAACAAAACAGAGAATTGGACAGAAAAAGAATGAGACTGGAAATACCTATAAAACCCGAGTTCTTCGTAAAGGAGGTAAACGAATAGAAAATTCAGAAAAATTGAGAATAAGTGAAGCAACAGTTTGACGACTTGGAGTGATTAGACAGTCGTGAAGAAAGGGATGATTATAGAGACGGAAAGCCAAAGACTCGACACTTTAATTAAAATAAACAATATTGAATGGAGCCGCAATTTATATGTGACGCTCACACAAAACATGAGCGAACGACATCCTTGTACATAACAAGCAAATTGGTCGGTGTAATGAAGTTTTTAAGCTACCTACGAGCAATTAGCCCCCTAAAGGTCAAGTACGCAGTAAGAAACATTTTTTTTTAATGCGAGAAAGAAAACATTGTTTGTTTCACGAAAAGGTTTTCTATGTTTCGGAAGTAAATATTCAATGAAAATTTCCAAGCACTGAGGAAACAGTTTTAAACAGTTTTGTGTTCTGGGAAACAGAAAACGATTTTTTTTATGTCGGATTATAATGGTAAAAATAAACATTATTTTCTAGTGTGAACGAATTTGCAAACATTTTTATATCTCTTATTCTGTGACCCAGTAATGATTTTGCTGTTCAAGCGTTAAGTTTACGTTTCTGAGTTTTTGTTTTTAAATAAAAGGAAGTGTAATGAGGAATCCTTGAACGTAAACAAATTTTGAAGTTCATCATTATGGAACGTAATTAGTGAAGTGTGTTGTACCATGGTATAACGGTAGAGTGATTGAGTTACGTGCTTAAAGACGCTGGTTCGATCGCTCTTGAGATTTCTATGAAGAAACTTCCTAGAAAAGTCCCCCCCCCCCGTCCTCAAATAGGACAGTGCACGCGATATTCAATTTTTTTTTCAATAATTCAGATACGGGACATTTATTTATTTTTTTACTTTTTTTTGGGGGGGGGAGGGTCAAAAGTCTTTAAAAAAACTTATACAAGTGTACCATTTCTTAAATTACGCAGGAATATTAATAGTAAGAAAAGTAGCATCACATCCAGGAATTATTAAAGCTAAAGAAATTTTACTCTGAAGATTGAGAGGGTCTCGCTTTATAATTTGAAAATCGACAATTTGTAAAAGAACTTAAAAATCTGAAAGTGGCACGTACCCACCCGAAGCATATATATATATATATATATATATATATATATATATATATATATATATATATATATATATATATATATATATATATATATATATATATATATATATATATATATATATATATTATATATATATATATATATATATATATATATATATATATATTATGTAGTTGTTATTGTTCTATAATATTTTTCCTTTTGGTTTTGGTAATTAATCCAATTATTATTAATTATTTGTAATAAGTAAAGCAAAATGTGGTACAATTAATTGTCGATGTGAATTTATGTAAACGGAATTGCATGGTTTGTTTGTGTCTTTTTAATTTGTACCTTGCATAAAATTTTGAAGTTTTGACATCTGTTTGACCGATTCTTCTTTTACAATTTTTTACAAATAGAAAAATAGTGAAGGTAATTCATTAATGTAGTTTTATGTAATTTTAATAGATAATTTAAACCACATTTGAAAGGTTTTCATGTAAAAATTTTGAAATAAAAGTTTTTTTAAAGTTTGTCAGTCAAGACAAGAAATTGTTGGTTCGAGTTCCGATTGGCCCATCGAAGTAACTGAAAAACTTGCTTCTCTCTCTCTCTCTCTCTCTCTCTCTCTCTCTCTCTCTCTCTCTCTCTCTCTCTCTCTCTCTCTCTCTCTCTCTCTCTCTCTCTCATTTATTCCATGTAAGGGAAGTTCCTCAGTTTAGACATGCTCACAACATATAAATAACCAACACAAAGATAACTTTAGGATAATATTTTTGATTCTCACACAAAATCATTCCTTTTCTTAAAACTTTAACCTACTGAAAGTCAGATTGGAACCTGGAACCGTTTTAGTGATGATTTCCTTTAATCAGCGCGGGTGGAGCTTACGGCGGATAGAGTTTATTCTGTCAAGCTTACATCCCGGGATTGTTAGCGCAAATGGTTAGCAAAGCAATTTTTTCATATATATATATATATATATATATATATATATATATATATATATATATATATATATATATATAATATATATATATATATATATATATATATATATATATATATATATAATATATATATACACAAGTTCACATCTCACGGGCATTGCCCTATTGAAGGAGAGGAACTTTTCTATGTAGTATATACCTTAGATCCACAAGTACGTGAGTCAATCACTCTACCGTTTGAGCCACGGTAGTTTCTTGCTGCCTTCATTATCATTATCTAACAGATTAGATCTTCCACAGTGGAAACCTAATTAATATCCTAATTTCTAAAAGACTAAATATAAAATATTTTTACATCTTTTAAAGTACGGTACTAGCAATTAAACTTATCTTTTTTTCAATAAGGAGGAAACTTCTCTAGAGAGTTTCTAGGAATTGAACCGGAAACCTCCGTCACACTAGTCCGATTCTTTATCACGTATGCTATGCATTTACGTTGTGTCGACTTTGTCTTAATTAAACGTTTCCATTTCAGTTATAGTAGTTATCTTGTCTTCTATTGAAAGTGAATCCATTTTTATCTCTTATTACGCAGGCCTTTAAATGTAAACAACTGACACAAGTACAAACAATATTTTTAAGCACGAGTATTGGGCCAGTAAGCATTTTTGGCAGCTCCAACTCTGGCTCTGGCTCTGACTCTAACTCTGGCTCTAACTTTAACTCTGACTCTGGCTCTGGCTTCACCATTTTAAAATTACTTAGCTCCAATTAAGGTATAAATATAATAAATATAATATAAGTAATGAAATTGAATAATAATTTTTGGCTACCATAAATTATGTCGTAGATTGCGACTTCATCAATTCAAATTTAACTTTGAAACGCTGTGGTGGCGTTATCTAATTTTCTATGTTCCCCAAAAAGAGTAGCTAGACTTAGATCAGTTGACCAATCACAGACTGAAATTTCTTGAAATCACGCCTACGTCATCGAAACTTAACAAAGTGCCGTTATCCAGATTTTTAAAGCATTGCATTTTTATTTCTTTATATATATTTACTTTGTCTTCGTTAGTTCTGCCTCCCGTTTCGCTAACTAAGCCGGCTACGTAATTTTAAACTTATCGGTTTTGGATCGTCTATTTTCACTTACAGTTACAAAAATGAAAAGGTTCAAGGACATTTGTCGGATGGATATATCACAAAAGGTCATTTGTCTGAATGATATATGATGGAACGAACATTTGACCGAACTATGATATAATAAAAATTTGTGCATACTCTCCCGATCGAAAGTGGTCTACACATTTTTATCCTTTTCCGTTCTAATAAGAAAATACACATTCTCATCCCGAAATGTCCAATTTTGACACCTCAAATATATCTGTACACCATACGGTCTCTCATACAATATTTTTCCTTTTTATTCATATGAGTATTTGAATGAAATGTCCTCTCTGAAAAAAGTTCTTCTGTAATAGGGTATTTATTACAAGTAGATTTTTGTATTAG
>SEYY01019887.1:7500-40000 GCA_009176605.1 Armadillidium nasatum
ATTATATTTATTATATATATATTATATATATATATATATATATATATATATATATATATATATATATATATATATATATATATATATATATATATATATATATATATATATATATATATATATATATATATATAGGCTGGAATGGGAGCATTTCAGCGGATCCTTTTGATGGTAACTGGGCTGGGGTTAGCAGCAGATACTATTGAACTCTTCGTTGTCGCTTACGTCATTCCTTCTGCGGAAGTGGAGCTCTGCATGTCTGGAAGAGACAAAGGCTGGCTTGGTAATTCCTTAATTTCGATTATAAATTTTATTAGTTTATCTCTTTCTTCGCTTATTTATTTTACTAGTTTCAAAATAAGTAAAATTTGGTTTTGTATTCATAGTATTAAAAACTTTTCTTGTAGTTTGTTAATATTTTCTTTTTTTTTAACTTTTAATTTTTTTAAATTTTGTTTTTTTTAATAAAAAAAAAAAAAAATATATATATATATATATATATATATATATATATATATATATATATATATATATATATATATATATATATATATATATATATATATATATATATATATATATATATATAATATATATATATATATATATATATATAGAGATAGCTTACAGATTTGTTTAATATAGTAGGGGGGTTGAGACAGGAGTGTGAAATGTCACCATGGTTGTTTAACCTGTTAAAGGATGGTGTATTTAGAAAAATGGATAAGGAAGGAAGGGTATTAAGCTGAGAAGTGGGGAGTGTGAATGGGAGGTAAATGTCCTGCTGTTTGCAAATGATGTGGTGTTGGTGGCTGAGTCTGGGGAAAAGTTGAGAATGTTGATGAGAGAATTTATGAGGAAATGTGCAAACAAACGATTGAGAATAAATTCAGCAAAAAGTAAAGTAGTAAGGATTGGGGGTGGGAATGAGGGGGTGAGAGAGGAGGAATAGGTGGTGTAGAGGTGGGAGAAGAAAGATTGGAAGAGGTGAAAGAATTCAAATATCTGGGATTGTTGGTGGAGGGAAAAGGGGGATAGAATAGAAATAAAAAATACAATGGTGGAAGGAATGAAAGCGATGGGGAACTAAGGGAAGTTTGGAATAAGGAGATTAAGGTACGAATGTTTGAATGTGTGTTTGCCATCTGTAATGTATAGGTGTGAAAGAAGGATTTTGAATACTCAGTCGAGAACAAGATTAAATGTATCTGAGATGAAGAGATTGAGAGTGAAATGTGGTTTTAGAAGGGTAGATACGAACAGAAACGAAAGAATAAGGAGATGTGTGGATTGGGAAGGGGAATGATGGATAGAGCAGAAGAGGGTGTACTAAGGTGATTTGGACTTGTGTGCGGAATGCATGAGACAGGATGGTGGGCTGGATGCTTAAATCGAGGTTGAGGGAGCTAGAGGGATAGGGAGGCTAAAGTGGAGATGGATGGATGGATTGAGGGAGCTTTTAGGGGGGGAAGTGGTTTGAGTTTGGACGAGGGCAGGAGAGCTGTGGAGTACGGAGGGAGACAGAGGTGAATGAGAGAGGGGTAAAAGGTGAGGTATGTATGTGTGTGTGAGGAATTATGGTGGACACCACCCCACGTGAATGGGAAAGATGGAAAGCGATATATATATAATATATATATATATATATATATATATATATATATATATATATATATATATATATATATATATATATATATATATATATATATATATATATATATATATATATATATATATATATATATATATATATATATATAAAATAGCTGCGATCACATTCGTTGGAATGATGATTGGTGCAATGATATGGGGAACATTAAGCGACACCATTGGTCGCCGTCGGGCTCTCCTTTCGGCACTTTTTGTAAACGCAGTTTTCGGACTCATGACTGCTTTTATGCCAACCTACGGAATCTTCATGACTACTCGACTTTGCTCTGGTATTGGGTGAGTTAAAAACTCTTTGAAAATGGTCAATTTGTACTCGATATTTTTTTTTATTTATATATATATATATATATATATATATATATATATATATATATATATATATATATATATATATATATATATATATATATATATATATATATATATATATATATATATATATATATATATATATATATATATATATATATATATATATTTTTTTTTTAAAGCATACTTCTTTGATGTTTAATTTTTACCATACAAAATTTTCAGTTCTCCATTGAGTGGAGTTAACTTTTTTTTATTAGTTTAAAATTATCATTTAATATTTAATTACTGTGGAAAATTTAAGCCAAAATTCAAAAGTTTTTTAATTTTACAAACTTCCGTTCATGATTTCACTGCCTAGTCTTTAAATATGAAACTGAGCAGCCACGCTCTTTACATTGAATCCTAATCTTAAGTCATTAATACAACATTTTTAATCAATTTATTAAATTTATAGAGTTGGAGGAGGAATACCAATTGTATTTGCATATTACTGTGAGTTTATTGCACGAACAGACAGAGGTCGCCATTTATCATGGTTGCTAATTTTTTGGGCTATTGGTGGTGTTTTTACAGCTCTAATGGCATGGGCCATAATTCCTCGAACAGGTACTTACCTTTATTACTTTTTTGAAAATTTTCTTTCTCTTTTTTTTCGTCTGCTTCATTTAATTAATGTGTCAATCACGATCTGAGTAGTTGTAACATGAATAAGAGTCGAGGTATAACAGCAGTTTCAGATACCGATATTCGGGCTTCTAAACCATCCAAATGTGATGTCATTCTTTTTTTATTTGTGCTCTAAATGTACACATAGTTTTTCGTAATAACCGATGGTGACTTGGAGCAAGTTTGCCAGAACTTGTGGTAGTAGGTTTTTTTTTTTTTTTTTTTTTTTTTTTTTTTTTTTTTTTTTTTAACAGGAAAGCTAACGGGTTAATTAATATGTTGTTTAATTAATCAAAGAGTTGAGGAATTGATTATAAAGTCTTGATTTTGAGGAGAACCTGTGATTTAAAATTTTGGAATTTTAGCACTGGACTTATAATTAAATAAAGTTGAAATAGAAAACGAAAAAAGTAATGCGAAAATATAAATAAAATAAAAAATTCTTCTGCTTGAAAAATTTCAGTTATTATTATTATTATTAATAATAAAAATTGGAATATTAAAATTTCTCCATCAATATTTGTTATGATAATTATGAATTATTTTAGATAAATTATTTAATGCAATGTACGTAATCTTAACAAGTTTGTACTTTCTCAATCCACCAAACTTCATAATTATGACGTATTAGTTACTGAATTTCCCTATATATATATATATATATATATATATATATATATATATATATATATATATATATATATATATATATATATATATATATATATATATATATATATATATATATATATATATAATATGAAATTATAAATTTAATGGATACCTCTCTTGATATGTTCATAGAGATATTTTCATTCAATATATTAATTATCTAAGTAGTTGAGTTTAAGATTTTAACAAGAAGAATTTTTGTCTTTCAAAAAGAACGTTCAGTAGTACATTTTTGTATAAAATGTCATTTAGTCTGTAGATTTTGTACTGTAGCAACGGCAAACCGGCTTCGGCATCAGTATTAACAATTTTGGAGTTCTTATTTTATATTTAAAATTAATAATTCTGTTGAGTGAAATAAAATTTTCTTAAACTTCTAAATCATTATTAAATTTCTTTTTTTTTTCCTGTAAAGGGATTACTGTGGTTCTGGATGAGCAACATCATTTCAGTTCATGGAGAATGTTTTTGGTAGTATGTTCTCTACCCTCATTTGTTGCCGTTATTGGCTTATATTTCATGCCTGAATCACCACGATTCTTGCTAGAAAAGGGCAGAGACGTCGAAGCTATGATGGTGTACAAGGTAATCATTGATTCTCATTAATCTTTCAACTTGTCCAAATTATTATTATTATTATTATTATTATTATTATTATTATTTTTATTATTAATATTATTTTCAGAAAATTTTCAAATGGAATAACTCTCATAACCCAAAAGCCGAATACCAGTTAACGGAGTTAGAACTTCCTTCGGGTACCCACAGACCTCTCCGAAGTAACGTCCAACATTCTACTGATAAAGGCTTCCTCACGGATCTTTACTACAGTTTTAATCAGGTATTAAAATGTTTGTTTTGATCGTTTAAAGTGTTAAAAACGATTTAAAGAGCAAATAGATTAATGAAATTCTGTATCAAAGAAACAAGAAAGAGAAGATGGAATGGGGAAAATGAAGAATAAGTTAAATAAATGAAAAAAAAATTATGAAAAATGATGAATTTAATAATTTAAAAAATAAAAACTATATTCATGAAAATCTTTTTTCATCCAAATTTGTTAAATTAAGTTGGGAAATGTTATTAAAATTAAATCTATTTTCAAAACCATATTCTTTTCTATGCTGCATTTTGGTAATGGATCAAATTTAGTTCTGGGGTTTGTTTATACAACTTTTCATACCTCCATATATTCATACGACAACTATTCTTCTAGTTTTGTGGTTTACTTGCGCCTTTGGGTGAGTAATTAACTATAACTTAATGTCCATAGATAGAGATATTGATTTCCTTTTCAATCTGTTTTTTTTACAGTGTCACCAACACCTAGGAATACGAACAAGCATTAAATACCTCTGACAGTCTCACAAATATATATATATATATATATATATATATATATATATATATATATATATATATATATATATATATATATATATATATATATATATATATATATATATATATATATATATATATATATATATATATATATATATATATATATATATATATATATATATATATATATATATATATATATATATATATATATATATATAATAAAGTTACTGAATTTTTAGCTACAAAAAAGTTTTCATTAAGTTGGTGAGATTTTAATTCCTTTGAAAGTACACCTCCTTGAAATCTGTACACTTGATCTACTATCTTCCTCCTCCCTCTGAAAGAGAAACATTTCGCCAAGAGCTCTCGCTACCATATGCTTGCCGTAATGTCCTGATTATCCTTTTAATTGTTTTCAAATACCTTGATCCTTTCAGCGATATTTTATTTAAGATCTGAGAACATCAGAAGTAGCATGAAAATATGTCAGGAGAGTAAGAATCTTGGCAAAGCTGAGAGTTTCTGTGAGACGGGATGTATGGGCAGGTGAGGATGCCTCCAATGATACTAGATTTCCATAGATATAGGATGGAGGCAAGGAAATTACAGATAGCTTTTTTTATTTCATTGAAACTCTTCACAGATTTTTGGTATTTAAAGAATCAATTATATAGTTCTTAGTATGAGTAACAATCATAGCCAAAGCCACCTGGATCGTCCTAACGGTTTTAGACTTGTATCTCAAAGTCTTGGTTAAAATTTACTCCAGTGCCTTTGTTCAACTTGTCTGGTCATTTTAGTTTCAAATGGAAATGCAATGCCCATTGAATAAAAACGATTTTAGTCCCTTGTCGTTTTTAAAATCCGACGGACAAGACTGGTGACGATAGGTTAATTCGTGATAGGGCTCTGACTAAAACTCAGTGTAATACAATATGAGTTATAACAATAGTCTACCACCGATTCTTTAGAAACCTTTTTTTTAGATACTTTATGATCAGTCATATTTAAAACCTGTTTTTAATATATATATATATATATATATATATATATATATATATATATATATATATATATATATATATATATATATATATATATATATATATATATATATATATATATATATATATATATATATATATATATATATATCAGGATTTGGTTTATCTGTTTGGTTCCCTGAATATATTAAACTCTTGCAAACTGAAGAGTATGAAGCCAAGGCAACAATAATTAATTGTAAGTATAATAAAATGTAAAATAATACAAAATGTAACTTATAATATTTTAATAAAAATTTTTTTTTTTTTTTTTTTTTTTTTTTTTAAAGCTGAAAGTTTAAGTTTATGAAAAGAAACATTTTAATTCTACGAGTATTGACAACTACCATTACATCGAAGTAATTTTCAACTCTGTGAGATTCGACAGTGTTGTTCTGAATCACGTGATTTTTGAGAAGTGTTCGATTTTCGATTCCACTTTTTCAGACGTTCGTTCAAGCAGAACCTTTTTCAAGTTAGTTTTATTCTGTGTCACTCACTATAGAATGCGGTATACAAATTTTTTGTATGTAAAAATCAGTTGAAGATACAAATGCCTGGTACATAAATATATGTCTATGGGGGATATATGTATCTGCAAATGGTGGTGAAATAATTAATAGTAGCAATGGAATGTAGGCCACGAAATAATTGGTAGACCACATATTATAGTAATAATACCTTTTATTCTATATACTTTTAATGTTATTGGAAAATATTGCCTTAATTGTTGTACAATATTATTATTCGGTTGTAGGCTTACCAAAAGTATTAAAATTAAACATTGATTTTGCAGGGATTCTTATCTTGCACGTAATCAGTTCTTGGACACAGACTTCTACGATTACAGATTTGAAAACTGTAGAATGACAAATAACACATTCAGAGCCCTCGTGCCTGGGTGTGAACTAGATTTTGATTACAATATCCATTACAAGGATGTCTTCCAAGAAAATTTAATTGGTCAGTTAACTATGATACCGGGAACTATCATTGCTTCTATGATTATGGACAGAATCGGAAGATCTCGAATTATGTGTAAGTAACTTCTGTATTGTAAAACTTTTTGCATCAAAACTTAACTTAAGTAGAATTGTAATTTGTTGATATAGAATTCTAGAACTTCAAGTATGCAAAATATCTGATTTCCGTAAGTAAGATATAGCTGGCCTATTGAAGCATTAAATGCGCTCATATGGCCAGCTCATTTATAGCTGATGCGATCTTGAGTGTTATTTCTCTTTGTTAAAGAGTGTAACAGTACAGATGAGGCAAATACGCAAAGTTCTTCAATTAAATTTTTTGGCAAATTTAAAATTAATGATTGAATATTAAAATGATTCATGACCAAATTTCTTTCTTTCTTTTTCTCTGTACTTTAGGTGCTTCGATGCTTGTGTCTGGTCTTTCTGCTTTCTTTATATGGTTTTTGAATACTAAAACAAGCATCATCGTTTTTGAAGCAATTTTCAATTTTATATTTGTATCTGGATGGAATGCGTTAGATATTGCTACCACTGAAGCATTTCCTACGCAAATAAGGTAAGGAGGCGATCTTTATAAGCAAAGTCTGAGCCAAAATACACACACTTCATGTAAGTGAATGTGACCTTATTTATTAGACTAATTATAAAACGAACTGAGATCAAATATTTGTTTTAATTTGTAGGACAACTGCATATGGATTTCTTTCTGCCACTTCAAGAATCGCCGGAATTTTAGGTTCTCTCTGCTTTGGCAACTTTATTTATGTAAGCAGAACAATACCAATGTTGACAACTTCAGCGGTTTTACTCGTAGGAGGTCTTGTTGCCACAAGAATGCCCGAGACTAGAGATGCATTAATGTAATAATTTGAGTTGTAAATAACATATTTTTCCATCCACAATATTAAAAAATGGAATCTTTATTCCTCTATTGAGAATTGTTAAAAGGTTCTCCAAGTCTTTGCAATAACATAAGAGGTTTTTTCCCCTTTCAAAATGTGATGTGGGAAAAGGAGATTAATTTGCATTTGAACAGCATCTTCAACCGCAATTCTTTGTCGTGATGCGAGTATCAAAAGTTACTTATAAAGTATATATTTACTTCAAAAATATTTAAATGTCGTTAATGGCTTCAAAGTTTAATGAATGTTTTCAGAACAAAAGAAAAATAAGTAAATGAAATTTACTCTTTTCAACCTTGTACCGTTGTGAATTGTTGTTGTTTCAGAGATCGTTTTTTTATTCCTAATTTTGTTTGTAGTTAAAATCTGATTTATCAAGTAATCACTGTCAGGCAAACAGTCTATATACTTGTAGCGTTCATATTATTATTATTAATGTTTATTGCTAAGTGTGAAAATTAAAATTTCTTAAAAATGTAAGAAATTGCAGTTTTTATTTTAAAAGAGTGGAATGATTATTATTTACATTTTTAAAAGAATAAATATGTAAGTAATATTGATGTTAATTACACATATACCATTTATAAATTTAAAAAAATAATAATAAAAAGTCAACGACAAATTGAACCATTAAATTAATGCTTTGTTCCTTCACTCTTATAATTTCATATTTTGTAACTTATAAAATTATACCAATTTCAGTATTAATTTTGTATACTTTAGTATAACTTATTTTACAAATTATAATTCAGTGGGACAGGCGTCTACCTCAGAATCCTTTCAATGTAAAATGTCCAGATTTTTAAATATAATTTACCACGTCTGACATTTTTCGCCTTTATTAGAAATCGAATGATTGCCTGCGCTACGCAGATGGTGGAATTACATTTCACACGCATTGAATTGGTCAATTTTGGCACAACTCGTACAGCAAAACTAGACATCAAATGACTAACTCTAGACCTTTAAAAAGCCCTTTGCTTCCCAGATAGTAAAACTAATTGAATTAAGAGAAACGACAATATCCCAGAATTAAAAAGGAAATCTAAGAATTGACTATAAATTTAACTAGTTGAGACATCGTCACCCTTCTAGAGGAAAAGTTGAAAACACGGGGATGAGATACAGATTTATAAGGAAATAATCGGAATAACTCCCGAAAACAGAAATTAAGAGCCTGTAATAACTGCTTAAGTTAGTGAAGGAGAAAAAGGCATTGGGTTAGTTCACCAGGTTTTGCAAGCAGAATTTGGAGCGAGTCTTTTGTGATGAAAATTGAAATCACCCAGGGTGAATGGTAATTGAGAAGAGAAGAAGTATCAGTATAGAATTTCGAGACTTGGAAAAATATGAGTGCCAGTAAGAGATAAATAACAAAAATTAAGTCGCAGCTCAATAAGAAAGCTGAAGTTGTCAAGTGACCTGTTTTGTTTAGCTCATCAATATATTGGCCTTCAACAGTCATGCTCAATTAGGTGATTTTCAGACTATGCTGAAACCAAAACTATATATTAAACGCCAATCTTCCCTGATATTAAAAGAATCAAAGCAATATGAGGCAAATACTAAACATGTAAATGCACCAAATCATAGCTATCATTCGGACATTAATAAATTTTTCTCTTAGAAGATTTTTCCTGGGAATTTACAATGTATCAAGATTTAAAATAAAAATCGGTTTTAAACTTATAAACAAAAAGAATGGTAATGTATAAATAAATTATAAAATAATTTAATGTACATTTTTTTTTTATATACAAAATAAAAAGCAACTAGACTCAAAATAGTTGCATTTGGTACGCGCAAAAACATTTTTACTTCGCCATTCCCTTTACACTTTGAAAATTAGTCAGTAGTGAACATCCCAGAAATCAAATAAACTTTTACCGATTATTATTGTAAAGGTATTGTTACACCATTAAACTACGAAGTTTGAAGGTTTCCCCTATCACCGAATATGCTCATTCAAAGTACATTAAGATTTTTCCCTTCACACTGGTTTTAGTTTTTTTTTTTTTTTTAATTGAACAAATGATGAGAAAATGCCAATTATTTATGAAATATTCAGCACAATTTTGAATTCTATTTGCTTGGATAAACATAAATGAATAATAACTTTCGTCAGTCTCTCTTCAACGCCCTCTCGACAAAAACGATTTTGCCAGCGCATGTTTAACATTTTTTAAAAACTTTGTACATGGTGTCCCACTCGTTCTCGGCCCAGATATGCGCTTATAGACATCAAAGTAGTGGTCATATAAGTTAATAAACTTGGTGTATAAGAATCATGCTGACAATCAAAAAAAAAAAAGTGTTCAAAGTGATCGCCATTGATTACAAGGCATACCTACACACGCTTTTTCATATTAAGAGAGGTTTCCGACAACATATTGAATCACAGCTTCAATTGCCTGACGAAAGTTATCTTTCAGTTACGGGATGTCTTGTTGCGATACATTCCTCTTCAGAATGCCCCATACGAAGAAATCCGACGGGGCAAGGTACGGGCGATCCTTATGGCCTAAGTCCCTTGGAAATTATCAATCTTCAAAGGACTGAATTTCGTACATGCTGGCACCATCCTGCTGAAAATAACCAGTACAGAGTTTAGTCATCCAAATGGCTTACGAAGTCATTGAAGATGTTCATAAGTAGTACTTTGGTATCTATAAGCACATATCTGAGGTCGAGCGCGTGTCAAATACTCTGTAGTTCACCAATCAACTATTTAATATATATATATATTATATATATATATATATATATATATAATATATATATATATATATATATATATATATATATATATATATATATATATATATATATATATATATATATATATATTCCAAAAATAGGGGTTCTTATTTTAAATATTTTTAATACTATTGATAATTTTCGATTATAATCTAACTTTTTGATATACTATTTAACTTTAACCAACTTTCTTGCAATTCACAAATTTCAGGTAACCGGTTACACAGTTTTTAATGAAATTATAACGAATAGTACTGTAACAAATCTATGAATAATAATCAACCAATTTTTTACCTTATCTCGTGTCTAATAAAAATCGTTTAAACTATCAAAAAAGCAAAGTCAAATTCAAAGCAAACACGAGTGACTTTTGTCATCGAGCCTTTTCCATATCTGTTACTAGACTCAATAGCTTAACCGTAAAATTTTAGATTGTAATAACACATCTATGCAACACTCGATACGAAAAAATAGTAAAATTTCTCATTTTAATTATCAATAATTTAAAAAAAAAATTTTTTTTAAATTTACGAGCCGAATCAAATTTTCAAACTATCTTTACGTATTAATATTTTTAATAAAATAAAGAAAATTTCAAGGATACTAAAACAAAACTCCATTTGAAACCTTCAAATTTCGTTCAAAATACAATAAAAATCTGTTAACAGTACACAATTTAGAATCAAAATAATAATAATAATAATAAAAAAAAAAAACGGAAAATAAAGAAAAAGGTAAAAATTTGAAAGAAAAATTCAATTTTTTAAATTGATATTACGAAAAAAATTTTCTCGTAGATTTCAAGTAATGAGAAAACCCGAGGAGTAAGGGCTTCGTTCCAAAGATGATTTAAACTAAGCCAAATGACCCCATGATGGATAGGGTACAGGCACCTAGGCGGCAAACAACCAAATGGCCTATTACAAACTTCATTTTAAAGAACTTTTAGATACCCACTTTCTAATTCGATAGGAATTACTCAAAATTTATAAGAGCAGAAAGTGTCATGAAGAGAATTAACATTTCAGTTGATGTTATATTAAAACATATGCTTGAAAACTTTGAAATTGTTAAATTCAATTATGCAACTTTTATTACTTCAGACTAAGACAAGTCAAATTAAAATCCTGAACCTGAACATTTATTGAAATTCTAAAAAATAAAATCTTCCTAAAATCATTGCTAGATTCAGCGTAACATATCCTTCACCAAAATTAAGAGAGCTAAAACAATAAGGTTTCAAAGTCTTCTAGCAAAGCAATTTAAACATTTATTATATCATTAATATTAATATATATTTTTTTTTTTATAGCAAAAAGACTCGTACAAGCTAGTGTTCCATTTTAGATCTTTATTCCTAAAGAAATTTTATTTTTTTGTTCTTGTAGGTGTAAATGTCTTACTATTTTCATTACTTATCGCTGTAATTATTGTAACAGTTGTTGTTTCTGCTGTTTGATGTTTTAATCTTACCATTTCTGTGTTCAGAGTTGTAGTAATAATTTGGATGACATTTGATTACTAAATCTCACGTCTCTTTTGAGCACTTTCTTTGTCTTTGTGTGCTTTTAACCCTCAAGACCATTTAAGCCACACTAGCTGACTGCCTCTTTCTGAGCTGCGCCGCTTCATAGCCATCATGCGCCAGGGAGAAGACTAGAGAAGTCCTCAGTAAGGCTGTAATATTAAATGGCCTATTAAGAAAAAGCAATTTCTTGGCTACTCATGATTAAAAAATTTTCATAATCTAAACTCAAACAAATATTGACATTTTAACTATAAACAACTGAATTGCGGTCTTTTAACTAACCAAAATAACCTAAGTAAAAACTTACTTGGGAAAAGTGATGTGTAGTTTGCGAAGCCGGTGTAAAGAATGCTCTGTCTCCTTGATAACTAGAGTCTTGAGAAAGAAGTCCGTCCACCTGACTTTGAAACTGGTCAACCATGTAAGAGTCTTGAGACAATTCAGCTTGCGATAGACCTTGTGACAAGCCACTCAATCCTACACCTGGCATACCCTGTTGTTAAGAAATAATAATTTTAAAATTAAACCAAAACATATCCTGGTTTTAAAAACTAGATAAATCAGAAGTGTAACCAACCTGTGATAAATGAGCTTGTGTAAGTCCTTGCTGTGAATACGACTGGGTGGTTGGATCTTGTTGACTAAATGGTTGAGACAATTGCATGTTACCTACAGGAACACTACCACTCATACTACCTCTTCCTCTTTGTCCACCTCGGCCTCCACGACCTCTACCCCTTCCTCTAGCAGCCATTGCTTGTTGATGTTGCTGATAGAATCTGGGCGGAACATGAGCCATATTCATAAACATTCCGACTGGAACTGGAAGGTTGCTCAATGTGTGCTGAGAACTGTCTCCTGATATATAATCCATATTGTCATGTGCTCGACCATACATATCATACTGAGGACCTATAAAAGATTTTGAAAATAATAACTGTACAAAATTTTTATAACAGGATTGTGGAAAAATATTAAATCAATACGGTACCTCTAAACAAAGGTGGACCTGGTGGAACTGATCCATTCATTTGTCCAGATCTATCATATGTGGAACCTGGGACAATAGCTTCCCTTGCATCGTACATTGCAGTATTCATGAAGTGAGATCCTGGATTTGTAGAATTCATTAACCGTTTTGGTTTACTAAACTGCATCATGGATTCCTTTAAGTTATTGAGAGGCCCTTCAACAAGAACTTTTTTATCTTTGAAATGATGTAAAAGATGATTCCATAAACCTTGCTAAAAAGAATATGAAAAATACTAATATGGTTTGAAAGATCTAAAATCAAAGTAAAATAAATGGAAGTTTCCAAAAATAGCAATATATTTTGAGTACACTCGAGTTGATGGATTTACAGTATGAAGAAAGAAATAAAGAAAATAAATTTAAGACTATAGTTGGGGGGGGGGGGGGGAAATCTTTAAACCAATTAATTACTCACCTTTGAAAGAACTTTTGGATTTCCAACTATTATTATACCATAACGAGCTCTGGTAAGAGCGACATTAAGTCTTCTAGGATCAGACAGAAATCCAATGCCTTGATGTTCATTTGATCTAACACACGACATTATAATCA
The DNA here is from genome assembly GCA_009176605.1 of Armadillidium nasatum. NCBI lineage: Eukaryota > Metazoa > Arthropoda > Malacostraca > Isopoda > Armadillidiidae > Armadillidium > Armadillidium nasatum. Next base: position 20,972 of record SEYY01019887.1, read on the forward strand.
AATCTTTCTCCCTTCCTTGGAAAGCATCAACGCTAGCTACTTCAATTCTCTGATACAGTTTTTGATTTAATGGACCTTGGTATTGCATATATTGCACCTACAAATTAATCACTCACATTAATATATCTTTATTTAGTGTGTAAAATCTAGCTTATGAGGCAAGAAAAAACGGGGAAAAACACTTAGCAGTATTAAAAAACCACTTTTGGAAATTACTATTATACAAGGTTAAATAGAATTGTAGTTCATAAATACACTTACTAAATATGCTCGCTGTCCTTCGTAAGGAGTAATTACACCAATCTGTTCTGGCTTTACGCAAGAATTTAGGAACCTTGTCACTAACTTTTCCACACAAGAAGCTTCAGTACGATTAAGGTACGAGGTTCCAGAGCCGGCAATTTCTTCTTGGCCCGAAGTTACATAAAAGAATTGAGGCTTGTCTGGCTGAGGCCATGGGAAGTTTACACCTTTCATTGTTCTGTCCGCTGAAGAAGAAATAATATGTAACAAAATATAACAATTAACAATCTCTATCAGCTTCACTAAACCACTTTGGAATCCTAAAAGTATTCTCTACGTCCTTTTAATAAAATTATTTTCAATTTTTCATCTGAAAACCAGCAAAAAAATAAGATACAACTTAATCACCCAAAATTTATTATCTTGGTCAGCACCCATATGATAAGTCATTCTAATAAATGCAAAAGACATTTCAATTCCATAATATTCCGTAACAAAATTACTGAATTAACTCTGATGTTGGAACCTCTCTTTTGAAAAGTCTCAATAAGTATACAGTCATTTTAATCTTTTTCCCATTAACCATCAAGATAATTTCAGGAGACTATTTAAAGTCCTTCATTTATTTTTGTGGCTTTATCTATTATTAATTTAAAATGTTTAAAAATTATTAGTTATTAATTAACTTCTTAAATTAAAAAAAATCTTGTTAATGTTTTTTAACTTACCATCAACGACGCCATTCTGAAGAGATCCTTCATAAAAGAAATTTGAAGGGAACTGAGCCAACTGTGGGTGCATTCTGTACTGAACTGTTAGCCTAAAAGGACGAATACCTAGGACGACGAGACGCTCAAACAACGACTGAGACAACCCTGCACGAGAAGCTTTTTTGCACATTACAACAGGACCTAACTGGCAATGATCTCCTACCAGGATAAGCTGCTTAGCTCCAAGAACAACCTAAATGGGTTGGATTTCAACATTGTAAAATGGAAAATATCTGTAGCAGTAGTTATCTGAATATTTAAAAAACTTGTGAGCTACAGTGATTTTCTATATCGCATATAGATTGTTATACAATATATATATATATATATATATATATATATATATATATATATATATATATATATATATATATATATATATATATATATATATATATATATATATATATATATATATATATATATATATATATATATATATATATATATATATATATATATATAGGTTGGCCAAAATACTTACGGGTACCATACATTCAGGTTCAGTAGCTTGCATAGATTCGTCAATAAGTATAGAATGAAACTTAAGTCTGGCCAAACGAGGGTCACCGGCACCGACGCAAGTGCAGCAAATGACATCGGCAGCTTCGAGAAGACTCTAAAAACATTAGGTTATGAATACATCTAAATATAAATTTATAACCCCCCCCCCACACACACACACACCCCAAAAAAAAGGAAAAAGAAAACATGCTAACCTTTTCTGCTTGTTTTTTCAGCATTCGGTACCTTTTCTCATCATTAGAAGAAAGTTCTCCAGTTTCTTCCTTTAACTGTTGAAGCTTCTGCAATTCCCCATTGCTATTTGGATATACAAATTGATTTAAAACCAAACCAAAGTTAATAACATTAATTTCAAATGCAGTGATAAGAAAAACTTACTCTTCCAGGTTTCTAATCTGGTTGTGGAGGGCTAAAAATGACACTGGAGAGTCAATGGCTTCTCTCGATTTTGCACATAATCTCACAACCTTCAAATTAACATTGAGATCAGAAAAAAATTACAAGTAAATGTAAACTATGCTCACATACATACTAATAAATTGTAAAAGATTAGATGTACCTTTAATCCAGTCTTATGAATTTTTTCTGTTAACTGATCTACAGCAGTGTTAGATGGTGCACATACAAGTACAGCTCCACCAGTTTGTTTTACAAGTTGATATACGATTGTAGCGGATGTTACAGTTTTCCCAGTTCCTGGGGGACCTTGAATTAACGAAAGAGGTCTTTGCAAAGCATGCTTCAGTGCGTATTGCTGAAAGAAATTTTTAAAAACATAATTGGTATTCCACAAATTGCTGTAAATTCTCTAAAAAACATAAGAAATTTTTTTAAAAAAAATACCAGCAAAAAGCAAATATGAAATAAAAATGGACTGGTGATAATATCACAATTACATTTTTTTTTTTAAATTTCCAATGTATATTTAGTTTATGATACAATAATATGGTTAGACATTTGCTTACACTAAATACTTAACTAAAAATGGTCTGATCTACATTTGCAAAACCTAGCTTTGCAATTTAAATTTCCACAATTATACTGAAAAACTTTTATTTACTAGCATACTGAAATAATAATCTGCTACACTAAAATTATCTTATATTATTCACATGAAAATTAAAGCTATTTTGTACTTTCATTGTATTAAATTTTAAAGAACACTGAAATAATTTTTTGTGTTCATTAGATGAGAAACGCATAATTATTTCTATGCAAACTTAATTTAATAATACCTGAGAATTATTTAAAGTTGGTAAATTAGGTGCTGAAAGTTGTTTAGGTAAATGAATATGCCTAAAAATTAATTCATCAACTTCAACATGTCCAAGAAGTCTATGATATATATAAGGTGAAACAGAAGAATCGTCGACAGCAAATTTCCTAAGAGCGGCTTGCATTCTGTTAAGAATTAAAAAAAATAAAAAATTCAATGTACACCTATGAAAATAAATTTGACTTCAGAGAATATAGACTAATTTGAAAATAGAATAATAATAATAATAATGACCTACTTACCTATCAAAACTAGTTGATTTCCAAACAAAGTCCACAACAAATTTATCTTTACATTCAGTAGGGACACCAACATTTGTTTTCAATTCTATACCAACTTCTTCACCAAAATTGTCAGGAATTTTAATTACATGGCCAACTCCAGACCAAGGTTTATGTAAGTCTCCTAAATATCTGAGTCTTAATTCATCCCCATGCATTAGGCGCATGTCTTAAAACAAAATATACATGTTATAAGAATTGTTATAGCAATTTACTTGTATAACCTACTGCTTAAATAAATAAAGGTGAAAATAAATGCATAAAATTACTTACCGCCATCTGTTTTGGCCAAAGTAAAATAAGCACAAATTTTTTTATTTAAACCAACATCCCAACGAACTTCAATTTTATCCTGAGTTTGGGATTCCTTAAGTTTTTTATCATAGTCTGCTTCCAGCTTTACCAATGGACCAAATATATTCTGATACTGAAAACCATCTTCATATCTGAAAGAATTAGTGTAAAATGATAAAAATATATAGTAATAGTTAAAATCTATTTTTCAAACCTCTATATAAAAAAAACTGAAGTGTTTGTGTTTACAGTCAAGTTTTAAATTTAGAATAAATAGTATTACATAATAAAGCTCTCAAACCTTAAACAAACTTGCTGAGGTTCTTCATCAACCCCAGGTCGCTGAAGATCATCAAATGTTGCATTTGAATTTTCTTTCCATAACTCTTCTAACTTATTAATTTGCTGAGCTGTTATTTGGCGAGCTCTAAGCTGTTCTGCTTCAGTTGGAATACGCACAAGCCATGGTAATAAAGCTCTGTCATTTATCAGAGGTTTCCACTGCTCAGGATCCCTAAAATTATAATTATTTCAGAATTAACGTTATATTCACATATATATATATATATATATATATATATATATATATATATATATATATATATATATATATATATATATATATATATATATATATATATATATATATATATATATATATAATTTTTTTTTAAATTTATTATAAAATATAATTTTTATAATTTAAAGATTATATTTGATCTAATTGCCTAACTGATATAAAATCATAGTTATGTACTTCAAACGATTTTTTAAAATGCGTCCTAACAGTAGGATTTAAAACCCTAAAGTGGACTGGTTAATTGGGCACAATATACATGTAATTTTAAAGTACAACTAAAAATGGAAGTGCAACCATGAAGAGTTTTTTAGTAATAGGTGAGATTGTATCGGCCTGTTTCACTTTGAGCCAATATCTGTCAATTAAGAGTAATGACTCGAGCAAACATCTGTTGGCGGTTATTTTATTTTTTATTTTTATACATCACAACCGCTCACGGGAAAGAATTATTTAAGGAAGGGGTGTTAGGGCAATAAAAGAATAAGAAAGTTTTGAAGTTCAACCTATCACAAATTTCGTAGGAGAGCACAGACATGAGCTTTAAAGTAATTGTGATTAAATTCGACAGAAAACAGAAGATGGGAAAATTGCACAAAACAAAGGTGACTGAAAAAGAGGCACCACAGCGGACAAGACTGGAGTTGCCTATGTCCACAAAATTTATGTGCATGCAATGTACCTCTTGTGCTACGAGGCCGCCGAATGCTCGAACGGAATAGAGACCTATTTTGATCAACCACAAGATATGCACAATCATACGAAAATATTGAATAAAGATTAGTCACTACTCTACAAGCTCCCTCCCTTTGGGTTTCCTCCTCCTCTTTGCTTACTCTTGTCTAGTTTTCTCTCCTATCATTCCATATCGGCACTTGTCGTTGGAGCGACCTTCTTCTTTTGTGTCAATTGTGGTCTTCCTCAGGGTTCTGTTCTATCTCCAACTTTATTCTTACTTTTCATCAACGATCTTCTCAGCTCTACTTTTAACCCTGTACATTCTTATGCCAATGACTCAACTCGCCATTCTTTCATTCATTTCAAATCTGCTCCCTCTTTTGCTTCTTGTCTTCAACTTTGAATCCATTCTTGGCGATCTGGAAGGAATTTCCCAGTGGGGTCACCTCAATCTTGTGAAATTCAACTCTTTTAAAAACTCAATTTCTTCCCATCTCCCTCTCGAAAACACCTCCCAACTTTCCTCTCTCATTCGACGGCTCTCCCGTCTTACCTGTAAAAAATGAAAACATTCTTGGTCTAAACAAACTTTCTTGGAAACCTCATATCACAATGGTTGCTAAAGCGGCTTCAAAGAAGCTGAGAATACTGTTCAGTTTGTGGGAATTTTTCTTCCAAACATTGCTCCAATTATAAAAGGGTCTTATTCACCCTTGTATGGAGTACTGATCTCACATTTGGGGGGGGGGGGCTCCGGTTCCACCTCTTTTGAATAGGGTTGAGTCTAAGGCTAAGAGATTAATAAACTGTCTGCTCCTTTCAAACTCACTCTGTCACAAATGTGACATTGGTGCTCTCTCTTTTTTTCTATAGTTACTACAATGGTAGCTGCTCGAGGGAACTGATATCTGGCATTCCACCACCAGGGGAGCCATACTTTCACATGAATTTTGTATTTTGTTATATGGTAAACCCCAGGCTTGTCTGTCTGTCTATATATATATATATATATATATATATATATATATATATATATATATATATATATATATATATATATATATATATATATATATATATATATATATATATATATATATATATATATATATATACTTACCAATTCATATCTCTTAGAGAACTTTGAGCAGCACAGGGTTGTCTGCAAAGCAGGACAACAACAGATTCTGCTTTTGCTGGAATGAATCCAAGGACGAAAACATTCTTTACTGCACAGGAATAACATTCTAAAACAGTATCCCTCACAAGACCATCTTTATGAAGACTTACTTCCTATAATAATAATAATAATGATGATGATAATAATAATAATAATAATGATAATTATAATAATAATAATAAATAATAATAATTAATAATATTGTATGTGGCCTAAATACTCTTCACAAGATATCTTACCTTATGCTTTGCTCGCACCAAATGGTTAATAATGTGTGACCCTGATGTATTACCTCTTCCATTGCAAAACCACTTACAACAAATGTTGCACAAAACAACTGTGGATGGGTCATGAATTCCACAGTATCGGCATGCATATTCTGGTAATTCCTGTAATTATGTGATGAAAAACGAAAAATAAACATTTAATATACACTACCATACAAAAAAAATAAAAAATCATTTCATATATTTGTACAAAATTAACTTTTCAAGTTCTAAAAAATGGAAAAAAAATTTAACTTTCTTAATTACTTTAATAAAACTGCTTAAAAATAACTCACTTTTAAGAAAAATCCACCCTCCTCTTCCTCTTCAAACTGTAATTCTGCAATTGCATCTGTAGCCTTTTCTACCTCTAAAGAGGTCTCCTCAACGCCATTGATTGTAATCTGAAACAAATTAAAATTTATATTTGTGATTAAAAAGTGTACAATATTTTTTCATTAAAACTATTATATACAGCTCCCACTGACAGGGTAAGGGACAACCACCTTATGAAAGGAAATATGAGACCTTACTTGCAAACATTTTCAAGCTACACACACTGATTAATACTTCCCTTTAAAAGATGGAAAGAAAGCTTTCCACTACTTCAAATATTTTCCTAGGTTATTCCATTAGCAATACTTAAAATGCAATATCAATTGAAAAATATTTATTTTTATAAAATAATTGAATAATCAGCATTTTGATATCAATGTATATATTTAATCAGGATGGGTGTGTCTACAACACACACAAGATACATAATAATGTAATAACAGTTTAGAATAGGCAATAATTCAGAAGAACCTGAAATGTTTTAATGGGATAGATTTCATAAATAATTTACGAAGGGTGAATTCAGGTTGAGATAAGGCACCTACAGATGTTTTTTTTGGCTTGTATATGATCTACTGTTATATGAACTTGATCATATATATATATATATATATATATATATATATATATATATATATATATATATATATATATATATATATATATATATATATATATATATATATTAGGGATGGAGTGAAGTATCGGTATCGGTAAGTTATCGGCATATTTTCCGATACCGTATCGGTATCGACCTTTTCAGTATCGGTATCGGCAAATTTTTTTATCGGTATCGGTATCGGTAGTAGTATCGGCATATTTTCCGATACCGGTATCGGTATCGGTATCTGGTAATTTTTAGGTATCGGTATCGCTCCATCCCTAATATATATATATATATATAATTTAGGAAGGGTGAATTCAGGTTGAGATAAAGAACCAACAAGATTTTTTGGGGGGGCTTGTACAAGATCTGTTATATGAACTTGATTGACATATATGACCTCATGGTTGTAGTTCAAAGCCCAAATTCAAATCATTCAATAGGTTCACTGTCACCTGTGACAACTTGGAATAAGTGACCGAACTTGAAAAGGGCTGGAACACTAATTGTAGACTACAAAGGTTACATAAAAAAAGGATTTATACCTTTCATGTTCAATAGAGTGCATGAAAATTGAAAATGAACATTTATAGTTTTCATTTGACTCATCTTGAATGAATTCTAAAATATCTACATAAGTACTTTATAGGTAGGGTTTTTATTAAAAACAACTTACAGTAAAAAACCAATTAAAGAAATGACTGTGGAAGCAACAAGGCAAGAGAGGACACTTCTTCAATGACCCTCCCCCAATAAAATTATTTTTGTTAAAAGCAACAATAACTAGAAGAATTCATACCACATTTGAAGAACTTAAATTTTCCATTCAGAAAATATTTTCAGCAAATTTGAAAAATAAATGTGACATTTTATCTATTATTGGATACTAGACTCAAAAAGTTTCAAAGAACAGATATAGAAGGTAAAAATAAAGAATGATATTAGAAACTGAAAAATGGTGAGACTAGAGGGGTTTTAAAATACTTTAGTTACTTATTAAGATGTTAAGAACTTGCAAGTACACCTTGGATTTTATTATCCACAAGAAATGATAAACAATTAGGAATGAAAAATTAAAAAGAACAATATCCCAGAGTAAGTTAGCTTTAAAATATTCAAATGCACAAGATCTTTGTATCAAAAATGAGAGGGTGTTTAGTACAGGAGGCAATTATTAGAAATTTGATGGTGTTACTTTCTCATTTCGTCCTAATATTCAATGGTCAGAGTTAAATTTTGTTCTATTATAAGTGAATATGCTAAACCCACTTTTGTATTCCAACACAAAAGTTTCCAAAACAGATTTGTTCAAGAAGCTATATTTATTTCTTAAAAACAATTTATTTCATTTTATAATATTTTTTAATACAATGGATATTACAATTAGCCTATTTGATCAGATAAAAAATTTGCAAAATTTGCCTATATAAAAAATTTATGATTATCAAACTACAATTGGAGGATCCATATTTACTACTAAAATTAGATTAAATGTTCATTTATAAAAACTAATAGTGACAAATTATTTAAATACCAATTTTTTATGTATGATTATAGTGAATAAATTGTAAATTTTAATCCCTGATTGAGATTTTGTTTGGTATCAAAATTAATTTGATATTCCAAAATACTAAAACTTCTTTAGATACAGTTTAACAAATTTATTTTCATTAGGCTATATAATGACGCATATATATATATATGAAATTCCACATGATACTCAATTTTTTGGTGAAAATGAGTGACTGTCACCAAATTTTTTATACTTGATATATTGAAAGGTCTCAATATGGAAATTGAAAGGCATAGTTATTAGGATTGTAGGTTATATAGTTCCAGAGATATTTGCACATTAATTTTGGAAAATATTCAAATTTTTTAGTATAAAACTAATATAATTTTTAAAACTTAAATATCTCAGCAGGTATTAAGCCTAAAAAAAATGTTTGATATACCATTTTAAAGCTCTTAAACAGTTCTAAAATCTTTTTTCTATGCATTCTTCACATCAGAAGTGAAACAAAAAAGGTGACAAAATATGACCTTTGACCTTTTGTAGGTCAAAAACCTGGTAACCAATTTTTTAAATTTTTTTTACTCACACATTGGTATGACCTTCATGATGATAATAAAATTTTGGTTTTGAAGATTTAATCTGAACTGGAGTAAATAGTTTTTCTGCATAGTGGTATTCTAAATTGGTAAAATGAAAATGTTGAAATTACCTTTTATTTTTATAAAAAGCTTTTATATCTTATGAAATATATTAATGAACGTTTTTACATAGATCACAAGAATTAATTCCATTTATTGTTGTGTCAGAGGTCAAATAAAAACTTGGCCTTGATTTTGACAATTATTATTAATGACTATGTATTACACAAATATTTTTTCCTTTTCTATTTTCAAGCTTCCTATTGCATATTTTATATTAATATACAGTATCTGAATAATTATGCAAATAAAATAAACTCATAATTAATATGACCAGTTATTTACTATAATGATATTCAAGCTTTCTTTGAAAAATGGATGAATCAATTAAATCAAAACTTAAAGTTATCATGCTGTGAATTGTGATCTCTTTGAGTTCATAAAAAGAAAATATTAAAAGGACTTCAAATTGTTTCAGAAGTCCTAAATGCAGAAATAAATTATATGAATCTGTAGTTGCTTCATATGTTCCTTCCTCATCTGAATCTACATGTAGTGAAAATTCTCCTACTACTTCAGAAGGCTGTGATTTTATCAATCCAATACAGAAATAAAGATTCTGAATGACTCTCTCTCACTCATTCAAGAGTTGCCTATTAAAAGAAGAAAGCTTGAGAAACAAGTTAAAGTAAATTGCAGATAATACAAAATCTTTGGAATATAAAATGGAAACCATCAACCCACATTGAACTTGTAAAGAAAGTATTTTGATTAGGAAGTTAATTTCGATGAAGCAGAAATAAGAAAAAGTTCAAATTTTAACAGTGTTAATAAGAAGCTGAAAAATAAGAAAAAGAATTTGGAGTCACAAATTATATGGCAAAAACAGCTAAAAAAGCTAGTTAAGGAACAAGGAGTACTGGCAATGCCTAGTAAGAGAAAATCCCCATTTCCATAAAAGATAGTTGAAGAAGTTTTCCAGTTTTATAAGAATGAAGAAATAAGTCAAATTATGCCTGGAAAAAAGAACTATAAAACAGTTTTGAAGTTTGGTGAGGGAGTCCAAGAGAAAAAATAATTAATACTGTATAATTTAAAAGAAGCATAAAATTTGTTTAAAGTAAATTTGCAGAAATAAAAAAAACTTCTCTAAATTCACAGAGGCCTAAAGAATGCATCCTTGCAGGTGAAAGTGGAACTCATAACCACCAAAACCAGACATTTTAGTAGTACCTTAAATGAAATTCTTAGTGTTGTTGCTCAGGAATTGCTACCAGTAAAACATACAAAACTAGAAGATAAGGCAATAGAACATGCAACAAATAGTTTAAATAAAAAATTGAAATATGAATTAGAGGAATTGGACAAACACAAAGTCTTAAAAGCATAAGTATGTGTGGGTGGTTTGGACTGTTACTTTATCTCCTAAACTGTCAGGAGCGATCCCTTTGGCAATATGGATACCAGTGGTAGTGGCACTGACACCATGGACCATAATATATATATATATATATATATATATATATATATATATATATATATATATATATATATATATATATATATATATATATATATATATATATATATATATATATATATATATATTTTTTTTTTTTTCACCATACCCCAGGTAGGACTTTCGTCCTGTCAGTAGGATCTTCCGAGGAAGATCCTTGGGTTTCTTGGGCCCACGGCGGATACCGCTGGCTGGGCCAGGCCTATCGCGGATGCCGGAGATTATTAGTTATAACAGATGGCTTTTCTTTCACTTTACAGCTGAACCAACTTTTTATATATATATATATATATATATATATATATATATATATATATATATATATATATATATATATATATATATATATATATATATATATATATATATATATTATAAATGGTTGAAAATTAAAAGTAATTGTCTTTTCTGTTTTCTCTTTTGTCTATAAATTGCATTAGATTAAAGCTCAATAAAATTTTGTTGAAGATTTGATTGAATATATATTAGGAATTCTAAACTCTAACAGTTCTATATTGGATAAATTATATTAATGAAGATCAGATTCTTGTATTACCCTATATGAAACCTTGAACCAAATATTAAGGAAGTTATATTTCTAATATATAAACTACTTTAAAGTTTTTTAACACAGTAAGAAGGAACTAATATATCTGTTATATCATTATGTATAAAAAAAATATGACAAAATAAAACAAATAAAAAAAAGTATTTTTTTTAAAAAAATCAAATAAAATCATGATTTTTTCATAAAAAAATCAATTTATTTAATCAACTGATTAAATCAATTTGATTTAATCAATGCGAACTCTGTTCAGGATAGAGGCATTTTACTGAGCTTCTAATCAGAATCAAGTATTAGATGGAGAAATGGTGAAGGAAATCACAGTAGCATGTCAAAATACTGTAAAAGAGATAGTCATAATGGGAGATTTCAATTTTCCAGATATTGAGTGGAATACTTTTAGTACAGTTAACAGAAGTTCGGAATTTAAAATTATACAACTTTTTGAGTCAGGTGGTCCAAGAACCTATGTTAGATTTCATATTAAATGAAAATATGGTAAATGATGTCAGAATAGAGGAGAATTTAGGGGCTAGTGACCATTATATAATTAGATTTAACTGGAATGTGATGTTTGGGCCAAAATTGCAAGTCAAAACAGAAAAGACATTAGAGATCAGAAATGGTGATTTTAGCAAATTTCAAGCAATGTTTAAAGAAATTGATTGGGATAAGGAGTTTAATGATCAAAATTGTTCTATCATGTAATATATAATATAATATATATATATAATATATATATTAATATATATATATATATATATATATATATATATATATATGAGAGAGAAAGAGAAATGAAAATGTTGGAACTATACATTGAATGAGATAAAAATTGCAAAAAAGTGAAAAATGTGATATTTGTACTTATTAAATTGCTTATATTTTCTAAACCAAGCCAAAACCAAAAATAATTCATTAAAAAAATTAAAATATACATATATAACAATAATTCAGCAAAGTTTGAAAAAAATCGAAGATTAGGTTTTTTTTCAAGGTCAAGGTCAAGGTCACAATAGGTCAAATTTTTTATTTGACCTCCGAGGTCAAAATCATCTAAATAAATGTTGTACCGCTATTCAAGATCTTTTAAATGGTCTTTACACGATGCTTCTAAGTGCCATAGAAGCCGAGATATTGTATTTTGACCTCGGACTACTCTCTGAAAATTGACATTTTTGACCAAAGTTTCAAAGGTCATATCTTCTGAACCGTATGAGCTAGAGACCTGCAATAAACGCCATTCATATTTTCTCAACAAGATCTGTTAGTGTGCCATTTTTCATAAAAATCGAAAGGGGTCACGGAAAAAATTGCCAAATTTCGGTTGAAGTGACGTGGAATGACCCTTGGAGAGGTACCTGAGGACTGGAAAATGGCATGTGTGTTGCCCATTTATAAGAAAGGTAGTAAAGATGATCTAGGAAACTATAAACCAGTTAGCTTAACATCTCTGGTTGTAAATGTTTTGGAGAAGTTACTGTAAAGTCATAGAGAAACATTTTAATAATAAGATACTGCATAACTCTCAGCATGGTTTTAAAAAGGGTAGATCATGTCAGGCTAACCTTTTAGAATTTATGGAATATATTACTGAATATGAAGACAGGGGTGATCCAGTTGATATTATATATTTAGACTTTACCAAGACTTTTATAATAGTAAATATAAATTTCTTCATGTAGGTTACTCAAATGAAAGATTTAATTGACATGAATGGGGACTGGTTTGAGACTGAACCAAGAAAAAGATTTAGGTAATTATTAGCAGTAACCTAAAATGGGGTGATCAGTGTTTGGAAGCAAGGAATAGAGCTAATAAGATGTTAGGTACAATAAATTGTAATGTAGTTTACAAGAGCATAGAGGTTATAAGCAAGATATATAATAGCTATGTTAAGCCAGCATTAGAGTATTGTGCACAAGTTTGGGCTCCACATTTAAGAAAGGATATAGATATGCTGTAGAGAGTACAATGTCGAGCAAAAAGTATGAGATCTGGCTTTAAGAGTAATAGCTATGAGGAGAGGTCAAAGGAGTAGGGAATATTCTCAGCTGAAAGGTGATTTCTGAGAGGGGATATGATACAAGTTTAAAAATTCTTTGCATCTGACAGTAATACAGAGATTGGAAAATACTTTATAGTGGACCATGAAAGAGAAATTAGAGGCCATAAGAAAATTAAAATGAAGTCATGCCATCTCGATCTAAGAAAATACTCTCAGTAATAGGGTCGTTAATTTTTGGAATGACTTTGCACAGGAGGTTGTTAACTGATACTCTTGCAGCATTTAAGAGGGGCTAGATAGATGTATTGATGGTTTAGGTATCGTTCAATAGTATAACTTGATTAAACCAAATTGGCTACTATAAATGAATTTTTAGACCAGCTTATGACTAAGCCTATGAATTTTAGATCAGCTTGTGACTAAGTCTAACTGGCAGTTTTGTAGTGGATGTTGGTTCATTAGAAGTTGCATATGTAATTAGTTAAGTTCACTAAATATATGTAGGGGCTTAGTTTTATTTTCATCTTACTTTGCTTGAAGGAATTAATAACTCGGGATATAACAGACCTAGTCTTTGTTTCATGTTTTATTATTATTATTACTTTTGACTGGAACAGTCTCAATATGTCAATGTGACTTCTAGCTATTTTTCTTATATTCTTATGTCTCCCTCCAAAAATTGTATAAAAATTTGGCTTAGACAAGTTATATATATCTAGCCCCTTCTTAAATGCTGTAAGGGAATCACAGTCAACTTCTTGTGACTAGCCAATCCAAAAATTTAATAACCCTATTGCTGAAATAGTATTTTCTTAAATTAAGATAGCATGACTTGTTTTTAATTTTCTAATGTCTTCTAGTTTCTCTTCCATGGTCCACTATAAAGTATTTTTCAATCTCTGTATTAATGTCAGATGCAAATATTTTGTAAACTTGTATCATATCCCCTATGAGAAATCTCCTTTCAACCTCTCCTCATCTCTTTTTAGCAATACATTATACGACTTCAATGGCATTTCTGGCTATCCACTACCAGGGCTTAGGTTAAGAAGCTGTTTGACCTTATATATTGATATTTTTTATATCAGCATTTTGAAATTTTGATGGTTTTAGTAATTTCCTTTGAATAGTGATAGGTTGTACTTTTCATTTTAAGATAAATGTTAAAGATATAAGTTTAATTTATTCTACATATTGGTTATATATATATATATATATATATATATATATATATATATATATATATATATATATATATATATATATATATATATATATAATATATTTGAAGTATATATATGGTATAATACGACAGTAGGCCTGTATCCCATGGCAACATTCCATCTATAGATTAGGCTTGTATTACATAGCAACGTCAGTCATTCTGGTTATGATAAGTTGAACCAAGTATGCAAGAAAACTAAATAATAATAGTATTAATAATAGGTATAAATGAAATGAAAGCTAAATAATTAAAATTAAAAAGTTTGCATTGATATGTCAATATTTTGAATTTCCATATTTCAAAGGTTAGACAACTAAACATTTACCCATTACCAGGTTATTACATCAGGATCGGAGTAAATTTTATAACTTTCAGAAATAATTTTTTTTGCTTAATATAATCAAAGTATGAAGATGAAATATTAGGAAATCTAGTAAATTAGACAAACTGATTAAATAGAGCCAGCATAGGTGTACATTTACCCTCAAAGTTGAAGTAAAGTCGAGTGTGTTAGATCAATTTGACAATCTAACATTGACTTAAAGAGTAAATATACACTTACAGTCAATAAATAGGTCTAATCTCGTGAATACTAAATATATAAAAAATTATATATTCTATTTTTTTTTTTTTTTTAATTTTTGAAACTTATAAAATTCCCTCATACTGATGGAAGAACCTGGTAATACATAGCCATACTAAATGTCATTTAAATTTGCACAATGTGTTATTAAATAATCCTATTTATTACTTTGAAATTTTTTATTTTTTTTTAGTATTTTCAGTATAGAAAATTGTTTTCCATGCCTCAATTTACTGAAAAAAAATACTCAGTTGAATTACACAATTTCCATTTATTATTATTATGCAGGGTTCATCTATTCCCTGGTATAGTTGTTTTCAAAATATAAACTGGAAATATATAATGAAAAGTAATAAAAATGGGTTAGAAACTAAAATTTAATAAATTTAAAAATAAAATACTAAAAATCATAAAATATAATTAGGATTATACCAAATGTACCTATGCCTTATAGTAATATAGGCAGAGAATTATATCAAAATTTATTGATATTAACATATCAATATTTCATGTTACTAGATATAAATAAGTATATTTTAACACCTTTTTATTTTTTTATTTTGGTTGGCCTATTTGCTGGCCATTAATGTATATTTATTCTTAAGTCAAACTAGTTTGTTAGATTTAACAATTTATATAACTATATTGGTATAGATATATTTCCCAATTATCTTTCTCTGCCTAATTTCTTACAAATTTTCAAAGTTGCCAAGCTTTACGATGATCAAAATCTATTTTTACTACCTTAATTTACCAAATTTGATTTTCCCATCCATTTTTATTATTTTTCTTCAATATACCATTCTTCATTCCACATTTCAATATAGTTTGTTTAATATTTATACAAATTTCATGTAAGTTTAATATAGAAAAAATAGAGCAACGAGAAGCTGACCCAAATTTTTACTAATAAATTTCTTAATTTTGCACTTCTTGCATTGTATTTTAAATTTTCATTACCAAAAAACAAAATTTCAGTTATTGTGAAAAATAAGTAATGCAGGGTTATAGACACGACTGCAGAATTTTTTTTTTTTATAATTGAAAGTGGTCATATCAAAGAATTACCTAGATCTAATTCTACTTTTATTTGGAATAATTTTTTAAATTTAAAAAAAATAAATTTAGGGAAGATGACATACAAAATCTATCATGCATAAATTTTATAACTTGAAAATTCATTTACCTGCCCCTGACTTTGAAAATGATCAGCTTTATCTGTTGGCTCTCCTTGTGTTTGAGTTTGGCTTCCAAGTGTAAGATTAAATTCATACTCCGAGCCTTGAGTATCTGCTCCTAATAAGTCGGCTTCTTCAGTATCAAAAAAGGTGAGACTTTGAGAACTTTGCCCATATGCATCAACACTCATGATTACTAATTTCAGTGCATAAATTCAAAAAAGTTTTTACATCAAGTAATAATGTTTAATTTCTTGAAACCCACTCCTAAGAGACCTAATCCTCGTAGTTTCACCATGACGATAACCATCATGGTCGAAACAAAAAATTTATAATAAAATTGTAATAAAAAAAAACAAATGAGCATCAAGAATCCAACAAACATATTCCATAGTTCAATTTTGAAAATTAAAAGGGAAGAAAAGAAAAAAAAATCTTTGACTTTAATTAAACAAGAACAAGTTCGACAAAAAATATTAAACAAATAAAATAGCAATTTCTTGAGTAAAAACTTTGCCATTTCAGTTAATTAACTGATGAAGTATGTATATTACTTGATAAGAAAAGAAATTCTAAATGTTTGAGCAATTCTTTTTATACTACTGACATGAAATGTAGTAGTTTCTATTGGCCTAATATCTGCATTCATTTCAACTCATCAGATATTTGATCTACATATAACGGTCTAGAAACTATTCCTATGTTATTTTTTTTAGGTTGTCACCTGCGAACTGAGTCTTTGGTTCATTAGAAATGTGACCGTTATTGATAATTTCAAACGGATTATACATTTTGATTCATTGTTGGAATATGATCAGTAAATGATTGACAGCCACTGATTGCTACCTCTGAAGTCATTGACATTCCTTCTCGATCGTTTAATGACATATTTTTGGCCATTTAATTTGTAATTAAATATAAATTCTTTATTAAAGTAACTTTAATCATCACTTTGGGAAAGCTTTTATTTTTCTTCTTTAGTAATTTTATAAAGTTTTAATTAACCTAGAGTTTGGAGTTGACTTCAATTAAAGAAAAAAAAACCTGAACAACTTTAACCTGGAAATAACCACAAGGTAATTCAAGACACTGTTCAAACCATTCGCCATATACTTATTAATTTCATAGAAAATTTTATAGAGGAGACAAACATTTTACTTGCCAAAAATAAATAAATAAATAAATAAAATGTTTAAACAATAGCGGAAAAAATATAGACCAATGCTCATTGGGTACTTACCCTATTTTATCAGAATTGTTAAACAATTTTTAATAAATAAAAGATCAGTGTCTTATCAATAAAATGGATAAAGCTCCGAGTAGAAAATCTCAGCATATGAACTTATAATGTCAAAATACAAGGAAGTCGGGGGGTATATGTGGGCGGTTTCTCCTTGCGTCTATCTACGAATGACTCAGTAATTAAGCGAGTACATTAGTTAAGCGCTTATAAAAACTATTTATAGGCTTTCACTATTTATCTAGTATATATACTTTATATATTTTAAGTTTTCCTTTATATTGGAAAAGTTCTCCTTCATAGGGGTTTGTAAAGTTGATTTATTTTTTTGTATTAACGTTGCATTCTGTTTGATACCAAAGCAAGCTACCAATTAATTGAAGAGTGTAGCACTTTTTATAAATCTTTTGTCGCGGTTAGACGTTTAGCAAAATGTAAGTGTTTTTGCTTGCTCATTACAAGTCCTCAAAATTCAAGGTAAAAGGTAAGAGGTTATATATTTTTTCCTTATTCACCTCCTTCTTACTATCCTTTCAATTGACTTCTACTAAAATATATACCTCCATTTAGTTCTAAATATATTAAAGTTATGTATGAAGGAACTTCTAGAGGCAACATTTCTTTAGAAAGATATAAAAACTATGGGGTAGCTGAATTATGCTTAATTTTTATTTAAAGACCAGAAAGAGCAGGGTTGCAATTATTGATACAATTAAATAATAATTAAACCTCCTTCTTGCTATCCTCTCAATTGACTTATACTCAAATGTATACCTCCGTATCGTTCTAAATATTTTAAAGTTATATATGAAGGAATTAAACCAAGGTTTGTTAGGTTTAGTAAAAGGGAAAGAAAATGGAATGTACACCTCCATGCCAGAGAGAATCACCTTGGCAATGAATTCTGCACACTCCGAGGGCCCCTCCCACTGAAGCAATAATCATTCCACGGGAAATCGAAGAAGTTCGACGGCAAGTCCGACCAGCTTGTAGCATCGAAATGCCACAAATCTTTCCTTTCCATACAAGGGGGTCTTTCCTGTGGAAGACTCGAAGAGATAGAAGAGGTTATTGGAGGAAGCCAGAGGAGGAAAGAGTTTAACAGTATTGTGAGAAGGATTGGAAGTTAGAAAAAGGTCTAGAATGTTGGGTTCATCTCAAAGACGATCAGGGATACGAGTAGGGAGTTGCACCAACTGCTCAAGGTCGTTTTGGAGAGCGAAATGGAAGGCACGTTCACCAGCTGTATCATGGGAGCTAGAAGAAAGCCATTGGCAGTGGTGAACATTGAAATCACCTAATATGATGATTTCAGAGAATGGAAAAAAAGAGAGAATGTGCTCTATTTTGGAGTTTAAATAGTCAAAGAATTTAGGATAGTCAGTAGAGTTAGGAGATAAATAAAAAGAACAAATGAATTTAGTCGTAGAATGACAAGAGAGCTTGAACCATAAGGTGGAAAATTCGGAAGACTCAATATTAGAGACACGAGAACAAACGATATCGTTGCTCACATATACACAACAA
>SEYY01019887.1:45000-72500 GCA_009176605.1 Armadillidium nasatum
TTTCCGTGTTCTGTTCAAAAATGGTGAAAATCCGTTCCCAGGCTAAAATTCTAATGACTTATTTTTTAAAACCAAAAATCTTTTTTGTTACTTCCCAGCATATTAATGTTTTTCTTAAATAAGCTTAAACCTGTAGCAGTACTCATTCAGTGGTCTAACATAACCATTATAGAGCTTACTGATCACCTTACTTTAATAATTAACATTGCAGTTTATTATTCCTACATTGTTAGTTCTATTCTTAGCTTCTAAACGCTGTTCTGATCACAAAACTAGTTTCGTCCTCAAATTTTTTACCCAAGTAATTTGTTCCAACCATGTTTCAGAATTTATCAAAGTCTGAATTTTTAAAGTTCACCACTTTTACTTACATTTGTTTTCTGCTATATGTGAAGATGTAGCTAATTAGCTATACATATAAATTAAGTCTTATTAAATTGTGATTAATGTTACCCAAGTTTTCCTCAACTGTAACATTATTAACCAAAGATGGATTACATCCTTGGCAAACATATCACTCTTTTCAAGAAACTTATCCCAGAAATATAAAAACTAAATATCATTGGTATTGAAAGGTTTTTAATGTGCTTATTCTTATCAAAGAATGCAAGATCTAATCATTCATCTCTCAAACTCAAAGTAAATTTTAGAAATTAAACTTCATCTGAATTATTATTGCTTATGTCATTTACTCCCACAGGAGTTATAACCAATGAATCCTTAAAAAAAATAGAATGACTGACCTTTTACCTTTTATAATACAGGTAATATCCCTTAGTAAATTTGCTTACCTTTTAATGGTAATTCTTTACAGACGCAGACCTGAATTTTTTTTTTCCTACTCAGCCTCACTATAAAAATTAAATGATTTATTTTTTTTTTTATTTTTTTTTATTTTTTTTTATTTTTTGCAGTTATTCAACGAATGACAAATGATTTTGTAAGAAAAAAAGTTAAAAATTTAAAATTACTAAAAATAAATTTTTTCAATGTGGCATCAAAATATATAATAATATATATATATATATATATATATATATATATATATATATATATATATATATATATATATATATATATATATATATATAGATTGTTTCTGATTTCGATATATAAAAAATATCGAAAATCGAAAATATCGGAGAAGCCTATCGTAAACAAGAGAGTTGCCAGAGGTATATTACTACACACACAATTATTATTACTTATTTTCTAGCAGAACCTAATTCGACTTATCATAACCTGAACTACCGAAGTTGCCGTAAAAGAGGCCTAACCTACACAAGAATTTGCCGTAAAGAGACCTAACGTACACAAGAACGTTTGCACGACATAGTAGCCTAGGGCTAATTATAGGTATAAAAATATCGATTAAAATAAAATATCGACATAAAAAAATATCGATATAAAAAATATCAAAACTCAGAAACAATCTCCACCTAAGCCTATATATATATATATATATATATATATATATATATATATATATATATATATATATATATATATATATATATATATATATATATATATATATAATATATATATATATATATATATATATATATATATATATATATATATATATATATATATATATATATATATATATATATATATATATATATATATATATATATATATATATATATATATATATATATATATATAGCAATGATTGATGTAGAGGTAAATTGTCAAAAGATAAAGGAATATTTAGCATCCTTTTTACGTGATGGAAATGGAAATAAAAGTTTGAAAAATGTATCTGACAATGGAGTTTCTGAATTACCAAATTTCAAATTATCCTTGTAAGTATATTTACATGTACAATTAATTTATAATTTTCATGTCACAAAAATAATGTATGATATATAATATTTATATTTAAATAAAATATATAAGTAAATATATGTTTATTTTATATATCTTGTTTGCATGAATGCTGCTATTGTTTTAACTATGTATTTGTGATATAGCCAATCAGATGGCCGAAAGTGTGAATATTGAAGTCACTCCCTCCCAGTTGTGTTATGGCTACTTATATCTGACTATTATCATATACTTTTAAAGTTTTCAGTTCATACAGAGCATAACTAGCTACCTCATATTTAAGTTTCACACATTGCTTTTCATGTGAATATAGGTATGATAAGAACCACTAATATGTTATATTTACCTCTTGGTACAAAGAAATTGATGTAAAATGTAAAATTTTGAGCATTTTAAAAACTATTTTATATACATGCAATAGAAGTTTTGTGTTATGTGGGAAATGAGAAATAGCCAAATTTAATTGTATTACAAAAAGTCTTTACTACAAGTTTAAAATTTTGTATTTGTCTAAATAATTTCCCTTCTCGCTTCGGATAACAAGGAAGCAAGAAAATTTTTTTTTCTGGTTTGTAAGAAATTTTAATATAATATATATATATATATATATATATATATATATATATATATATATATATATATATATATATATATATATATATATATATATATATATATATATATATATATAGTGCTAGATATTATTTGCCAGATAGATCTCTTATTATCTTCATTATCTAACATGATAATAAATATGAATCTTCCACATATTAGCATTGTTTGGTCATAAGTTATTTAAAAGTTATCAAGTAGATTGTAAAAATGGTGCTGATCTTATTTGAGAAATACAGGAGAATATTTTAAATTTGTTTTCAAAAACAATAAAAAAAATTTTTTTAAAAAAATGTAGGAATAATCTTAGATAAATCAAAAAAAATTTTCTTCAATGTTAAATAAAGTATGAAAATAATGATTCTAAAGTACCTTGAGATATATCTTTAGGATTTTAACAAATACATTTGTGAAATCTTAAAAAGCCATTTGCCCTCTTTTATGGAAGAGGTCACGTATTGACCTTCAAGAGGTGACCAGATCTTATCTAGTAAACCTAAATTTTGTGGAAAACTTAAGTTTAAAATCAAACATGGTTTATCACAAGCAAAAATTTCCTGCTGAGTACTGCCTATGATTAATAAATAATGCTGGTTTAATGCTATTCCTTCATTTAAGCTTTGCCTGTGATTCATGGAAAGTATTGTAAAAATAGAAATGTTTATTCTCTCTTTCACACAAACTGGAATTCTGAAATAATGTATATTCATGATCCAAAGTTTGTTGAAACCTAAAGCATGAGAAAATTCTTAGACCTTTCAGTTATATATATATATATATATATATATATATATATATATATATATATATATATATATATATATATATATATATATATATATATATATATATATATATATATATATATATATATATATATATATATATATATATATATATATATATATATATATATATATATATATATATATATATATATATATATATATAATATATATATATATATCCTTTTTAAATTCCAGAATTGGTAATAATGAATCTCGAAAGCTAAATATCAAGACAAATACAGCACCAAATAATGTTGAAGAGTTCCAAAGGAGACTCAAGTCTTTTGAATGTGGTTTATGGACTTGTACAACCGTATCTCCATTATTATGTGCGACCTATGGATGGAAGCTTATTAATAAAGATATTTTGAGTTGTGTTACATGTAAAGCCATGATCTGTACAATTCTTCCTCTTCCAAATCAGATTGAAGCATGTATGTTTAATTATATATATATATATATATATATATATATATATATATATATATATATATATATATATATATTATATATATATATATATATATATATATATATATATATATATATATATAGCAGAAACAGAAAGACAAAAAATGAATGCAGCATATAATTAAGATTTACATAAATTACTTAAGATATCTGACGTTTCAGTTTAATTAATACTAAAACCAACTGCCTTATATTCATTATCATGTATTGTCTTTACTTACCAACTAATCGCTTGTTAAAATTTAATCTCAATATAAGCCAATATTCATTTCAGTTCTTTATATACTTTTAATATGTTTCTTTGCTTGTTCTGTTTCAAATCTGAGTTTTGTTTTAACTTTTATAATTTTAAACATTTTATGGTATATTTGATGTGTATATTTTTATTTTTATTATGTTGATCAATTTGTTTGTATTGTTTCCTTTTTCTCATGATGATGGTTTTAGTTTTAATTAAAATGATGATGGTTTTAGTTTTAATTAAACTGAAACGTCAGATATTTTAAGTAATTTATGTAACTCTTAGTTATATGTCATTCATTTTTTGTCATTCTGTTTCTGCTATATATATATATATATATATATATTATATATATATATATATATATATATATATATATATATATATATATATATATATATATATATATATATATATATATATATATATATATCTTCAACAAATCCATCCAACTCAACTATATCCCACCAATGGAAAAAAGCTTTAATCATCCCTAAACTAAAACCTGGCAAAGACCCTTCAAACCCCTCCTCTTACCGCCCAATCTCCCTATTATCCACCATCTCAAAACTTCTTGAAAAACTAATCCTAAATTCTATCCTCCAATTCATCCCACAACAAAACTTCCAACACGGGTTCAAACCCAACCACTCCACCACCACTGCACTTACCAACATCATCCAACCTATATTAAACGGACTAAACCATAAGCCATATCACAAAACTATATTAATAGCAATTGACATAAACAAAGCCTTCGATACTGTCCCGAGACACAATCTAATCCATAAAATCCTTCAATCCAACATCCCAACAAATTTTAAGAAATGGCTAGCCAACTTATCAGGAA
This sequence comes from Armadillidium nasatum, assembly GCA_009176605.1. Taxonomy (NCBI): domain Eukaryota; kingdom Metazoa; phylum Arthropoda; class Malacostraca; order Isopoda; family Armadillidiidae; genus Armadillidium; species Armadillidium nasatum. The sequence goes on from SEYY01019887.1 coordinate 49,796, forward strand.
GATCTGCCCAAATACAACAAAACGGCCATAAATCACGTACCATCAACATAAGAACGGAGTTCCCCAAGGAGCCATACTCTCCCCCACTCTATTCAACCTATACACAGCAGACCTCCCACAACCACAAACAACTTTCACCCACATCACCTCATACGCCGACGACATAACTATTGCCACCACTCACAAAACCTCACCACCGCAACATCACTCACACAAGACTACCTAACACAACTCCAAACTTGGCTAGTCGAAAACAGGATGACAGCATCCCCAAACAAATCCTCCATAACCCTCATAACAACAGACAAACACATATCCAACACCCACCCACAAGTCCTACTAAACAACACCCCCATACCCTTCAACAAAACCCCAAAGATCCTTGGCCTAACATTTGACACTCGCCTCACTTTCTCCAAGCACATTCAAAATACCACCTCAGCCGCAAACAGAAAACTCAACATCCTCAAAACAGTGGCCAACACAGACATACACAACAACATACAAACCTCAATTGCAATCTACAAACAATTTATACGCCCCACCATTAACTACGCCTCCCCTGTCTGGCACCCTCTGCTCTCCGACCAAAACTTAACGACACTCCAAATAACGCAAAATAAAGCCCTTCGCACCATCACCGGCTGCACACGCACAACCCCTCAACAACACCTACACAACGAAACCAAGATACTACCTATAAGGAATCACCTCGAAATGATAGGCACCCAATTTTACGCAAAAACACGTCTACCCACACACCCATGTCACAATACTCTCCTCCAACCTACCCCACAAAGACTAACACAGCCTCCATCGTCCACCGGCGCCTTTTACAAACAGATCCTAAATCACATCCCCCTCCTCCCCCCAATACCACAACAACCAAACATATACACACTCAACTAACACATTCATACATGATCAACAGACCTCCAAACAACATCCTTAACAGACCCCCCCCCGAAATAAACCCCGACTTCAACAACCTCCCAAGACACTTACAAACCTCACTTGCAAGATTGAGATGCGGGCACCACCCAAACCTACAACATTACAAACACAAATTCAAAATAAACCAGGCAGCATCTCCCACCTGTACTAGATGCGGAATGGCCCCGGAGACCGTGAAACACTTTCTATTACGCTGTCCTTCCAACTCTCGCCCCAAAATCTTCTGGGGCATCACTTCTTTGAAGGATCTCTGGACGAGACCGACTGCGGCAGGAAGCTTCATTAGCGAAGTGTGGCCGCCTCAACATGGGGTGGTCAGGGGGTGAGAAGGTAAAAAAAAAAGGTATATATATATATATATATATATATATATATATATATATATATATATATATATATATATATATATATATATATATATATATATATATATATATATATATATATATATATATATATAACAGGCACTGTAATATTCAAGGAAAGGAAGTTTTTAAGTAGTTTTTACCTAAGATTTAAGGGATCGAAGTGGTGCCTTCTAACATGTGATTTAATTACTCTATTAATATCCCATGGTTATTGTATTTTATCTCAATTTTCAATCATGTTATATACTTTTTTATATTTACAAAATTGAAAGAGTAAGTATTTATAAAATGTATTTCATGATGTATGCATTAACTTGAAATCTGTTTTTAGATAATGTGTTTAGTGGTAAATTGAAGCAACGTCTGAAAACTGGACATAAAGACTGGTGTGAATGGCCAAATAATCCTACGCCTTCTGAATATCTTCATCCTCCTTTCCATATGACAGTTCATTATGCAAACAACCTTGTGAGGAAAGCCAGTAATTTGCTCGCATTAGGAAATCGTATTCCATATGTAAATTGTGAAGAAATTCTGAAAAAGCTTGTAAGTTAACTTTTTGTCACTGCAAAACAGATCACTAAATCAATGTCACTAAATAAGATTTTGATCAATATTGGTGTATAGAAATAATTCATTTGCCGAAGTTACTGATACATAAAAGATTTCTGTTACTTTTTGTTTTTATGTGATGTATGATATTTTTGTTGATAGGCATAAATATTTCAATTTTAAGGGGCCATAACATAATTTTAAATCTAAAAGACGTTGGGAATCATAAGTAAGTGAAGGTGATGATTCCACAATGACCTGGAAAATGGTTCATATTTTTAACATTATTATTGTTTTGTTAATAATATTTTAAGGAAAATATCTACATGAAAACCTTATTTGAAGATATTAAATTTTTTTTATTAATAAGTGGTTGTTAACCTGCATTTTTATTTTTATTTATTAAATTGAAAATAGCTCAGTAATTTATAGTATATAAACTAGATTACTTATATGGTGGGTGGGAGAACTTAATAAAAAAAATTGGAACTTTTTGTTCCAGGTTATGAATAAATCATGTAGTTTGTATCATTAGTTTCGATTATTCTTGTTGGTATCCCAAAAAATAGCCAACTTAATGGGTTGATGTGACAACTATAATTATTAGATGTGTTATGTTAAAGCTTTACATTAATTTATACGTTACTTTGATATAAGTAGTGCTTTCAAAAAAGGTAAATTTTGGTGTCGTAATTATAAAAGTAAGATAATTCTTTGTTTGTTTTTTAGGGTCTTGAGGTAAAAGAAGTCTCTCGTTTTTTTAACATTCAGCCTGAGTTGAATGAGAATCACCTTAATGCAGCTGCTCTTATTCTTTGTGGATGGGAATATGAAAGCAAAGAAAAGTTGAGGTAAGTAACCTTTGTGTGTTGTATAATTCATTAGCCATTTTTCTAAAGGATATCCATTTCCCTTTTCAAAAAATTAGATATCATATATTACTGTAATTTATCAAAGTATATAATTAATAGATCCCAGTAATTAATATTTGAGAATATGAAATAATAATAATATGAGAATACTGCGAAAACTTTTTTTAGGAAGATCATTAAAAAAAAAATTTGTTTTAAATATTTCATTTCGATGATAAATATTTATTGAATAAAATTATAATTATTATTGAAGTAGAGAACTTTCAGTATACGTTGTTTATATTTTAAATACAGCAAAAAAACGTTGCTATAGTTTATTGTTGCAGTTTCTTTTTTTTTTTTTTTTTTTCTTGATTTAAATGAACAAATATATAAGACAGTTGATTCTGCTACCAGCTGCCTTCTTTATGGCCAAGTTGGGCTGGAAAAATTTTTTAGGTTGATTTTTGGTATGTCATGAATCTTAAGAATCTGAAGTTTGTTAATATATATATATATATATATATATATATATATATATATATATATATATATATATATATATATATATATATATATATATATATATATATATATATATATATATATATATATATATATATATATATATATATATATATATATATATATATATTCAGATGTAGTTTATGTTTTCGAAGTATTGGTGTGTGGAATTTTCTTCAACTATCAGAAGGAAGACATTATGAGGAATTGGAAAAAAAATGCAGTGAAAGAGAAGAAAAAAGAAAAGTCATTGAAGAAAAGAAAAAGCATCGGGAAAGAAGACTTTTAATAAAGGAAGAAAAGTTAAAAGCAAAACTTTTAGAAGAAAAAAAAGTCGCTCTTGCAGAAATGGAAGCTAAAGAAAAAGCACTAAAAGTAAAATTAACTTTGGAAAAAATGTCGAAGTTGGAAAACAGTGACCTCTCCAATCCATCTGATGATTTTGAAGAAGAAGAAGAAGAAGAAATGGGGGAAGAGGAAGAAAACCTTCTTCTTAATGAAGATGGGACTAATGAACTTATAATGGAAGAGGAGGAAAATATTATTTCAGAACCAGGCTTTACAGTTGACACAAGCCCCGAAAATAATGCATTATCAGATGCAGACTCTTCCCACTCTTCTGAGCATCTCCCAGAAGCGGAAGAAACTGTAGTTTCAAAACCCCATGATGCCATATTAGATACAGAATCTGAGAGAAATCTCGAAAGCGACGAATGCTCAAAGTCTTGTAATGGAAATGAAAGTGATGATGATTTATGGTTAGAAGCTGTTGGAGGTTATGTTGAGGAAAGTCAGAGTGATATGCTAAAGCCTATGTATTCTCCACTTTCAGAAGAATCCGAAAATAGCCTAAATTATCCTATAGATAACACAAACCTTTCTAGACATAGAAGTGGGAGTTCCGAAGATGAAAGTAGTGTAAATTACTCTACAGATAATAAAAACCGAAAGACACATAGAAGTGGGAGTTTTGAGGATGAAAATAGTGTGGATTACTCTTCAGATAATGCAAACCGCAAGAGACGTAGAAGTGAGAGTTCAGAGAATGAAAATAATGTAGATTACCCTATAGACAATACATACTCTAAGAGACATAGAAATGGAAGTTCGGAGAATGAAAATAGTGTACATTACCCTACAGTTAATACAAATCTTAAGGGATGTAGTAGTGGAAGTTCTGAGGATGAAAATAGTGTAGATTACCCCACAGATAATTCAAACCGCAAGAGACGCAGGAGTGAAAGTTCTGAAAATGAGTATATAGAAGAAGAAATTGCTACAAAATGTAGAAAAGTTGAAGATTGTGAGACGCAAAATATTCAGTCGGGTAGCAATGAAAATTCATCTTACAATGAGAGCAGTGGAAACTCAAATTCTTGCGATATAAATGAAACTCCAACAGGCGATATAAACAATGAAAATGTTCTAGTTCAAAGTGAAGCCCAAGACAACAACACCGAAAACAATGAAGAAGAAGAGATGGATGAGGAGGAAATTGAAGATGATGATGATGATGATGATCCCGAAGAAATATCTATCATAAAAAAAGTAAAAAATAATATATATATATATATATATATATATATATTATATATATATATATATATATATATATATATATATATATTATATATATATATATATATATATATATATATATATATATATATTATATATATATATATATATATATATAAGGTAATAATTAAAGTCTGCTAACACTCTCGCAGACTAAATATTCATTAAACATCGAAGTTTAAGAGGAGGCTTCTGAATAATAATTCACAAGAACATCCTCCAAGGACTTCTCCCGATCGCGCTTGAGCGTGAGGCAACATAACCCGGGCTCGGCCCCCCCTTTCCTCTCGCAAACTAAGCAGATAAGGTAATAATTAAAGTCTGCTAACACTCTTGCAGACTAAATATTCATTAAGCATCGAAGTTTAAAGTTTGCTATTTGAAAATCGAACCCTGACCCTATAGCTGCTATAGGGTCAGGGTTCGATTCTCCTATAGCAAACTTTAAACTTCGATGCTTAATGAATATTTAGTCTGCAAGAGTGTTAGCAGACTTTAATTATTACCTTATCTGCTATAGTATAGCACAAAGCATAGAGTTTTACTAATACGCTACTGGCTGTTCAAAAGTGAAATTCAAAGAGGAAGGTTATGAATAATTATTCACAAGAACAACCTCCAAGGACTTCTCCCGACCTCGCTTGAGCGTGAGGCAACATGACCAGGGCTCGCCCCCCCCCCCTTTCCTTTCTCTTTTGAACCTCTTAAGTAGTGTAGAGGTAAAACTCTATGCTTTTGTCTTCAAACTCCACAAACTCTCACAACTTCTATTTCATCCCGGAATCGTGCAAAATCTATTCTCCGTAACGCAATGATCTTTTTGGTTTCTCTTCTTCACTCCCTTTCTAGCATTTTGCACAAAATGTCAATTTTAAATTTGATTTCTCCTCTTTTCCTCCTCTAGTTTCTTCTGACAGCACAAATACCATTTTGCCTTCTTCTGAAACTGAACTCTTTGCTCAAACTTTTACCTCTAACACTTTAGACGATTCTGGTAGTATTCCTATTCTTCAAACCCTTCCAACTCATGCCTAAAGTTTAATTTCTACTAAAGACTTTATTTTTGCTCTCTCTGAGATTAATATCTAGAAGTCGTACAGTATTTATGGTATCCCTCTTGTGGTACTCAAGACTTGTGCTTCCGTGCTTGCACCTTGACTTCGTAAACTATTTCCTCTGTCTTTCTACTTCAGTCATCCTTTCATACTGGAAACGTGCGCTCATTAAGCCCGTGCCGAAGAAAGGGGATCCCTTTCAACCTTCTAACTACCGTCCCATCTATCCTTAACAAGAAGATTTGGAAACATCTCAATTCTTTTAATCTTATCTCTCATCGCCTGTATGACTTTCTTAATAAACGGTCTACTGGTGATCTTCTTTTCCTTCTCTCTGACTCTTGTTCCTTCGCTCTTCGACTTTTCTTTGAATATTTTGTTGTCGCGCTGAACATAAGGAAAGCCTTCGATATAGTCTGGCACAAAGCTTTGATTTTTAAACTTCTCTTTCGGAATCTATCTTTCTCTCTGTGATCTCCTCTAAGATTTCCTTTTCAGTCGTTCTATAGCAGCTGTTGTAAACAACCATCATTCATCCATTAAATCTTTCAATAGTGGTGTTCTTCAGGGTTCTGTCCTATCCCAAAAACTTTTTCTACTTTTCATTTATGACCTCTCTATTCATCACCTATCCACTCCTATGCTGATGACTCCACCCTTCATTACTCCTCTCAGTATGAAAAACGCTCCTCCCAACAGCAGTTAATTGGCTTTTCTTGGAGCAACCAACCTCTGATCTTTCTCGTATTTTAAATTGGAGAAGAGAAAACACGATCGTTTTCAATGCCTCAAAAACTTAGTTCCTTCATCTCTCTAATCGACACAATCTCCCATACAACTATGATACCTTTGAAAACACACAACTCAAACATTCATTTGTCCTTGATATTCTCGGTGTTTCTTATTCTCGTGATCTTTTTTGAAAAGATCACATTACAGTACTTCACTTTCTAAACAAGCTTCTAAGATGTTGGGTGTTCTGAGGCGACTTCGTAATTTCTTCATGCCAACCCAGTTGCTTTCTCTGTATATGAACGTTGTTCGTCCCTGTGTAGAGTATGCCTCACATATCTGGGGGTGATTTTAAAGGTGAAATATAGGACTTTTCGTCTCATCAACTCTCCCGCTCTCACTAGTTCTCTCCAGTCTCTTCCGGCCCTTCGAATTTTTATTGTGTCGCTCTCTATGCTATCGCTATTATATCGAACATTGCTCTTCTGAACTCTCCCATCGCATATCTCCTCCATTGAGAAGACTTTAGACGTCTTTCTACACAGTCTCATTCTTTTTCTGTTCAACTCTCTGACCCCAGACTTAACCGCTATGCTCAATCTCACATATACTCTATTGGTAAAGTCTAAAACACACTCCCTTTATCTGTTTTCTCAATCTCCTTTGACTTGCATATCTTCAAATGCCGTGTATGTGGACATGGCAGCCTTTAATGACTAGGATGTTATTTTCCCAACTCCTGTGGAAATTGGTAGGCCTTCGGCCTTTGCCCACTGGAGAATATATATATATATATTCAACATGTCAGTTGGTAAATAAAGAATCATATTTTGCCGTTTTTCTTTTTTCATTGCACCACTATACTTCAGTGTTCTTTGTGTAGATTTTTATTTAGCACATTAAACAAATCAAAAACCAGGTAAAAGAGTCAGTAACCCAGATAAAATTCCCCAACTAAATTTCATTCCTAACTAAACTAAATTTATTCCGATGAGGCATTGTATTCCAAATCTACTTTGTATTTAATTTTTTTTTTTTTTTTTTTTTGGAAGGAGAGTTAGGGATTTTTGCTGGAAATGAAGTATAATTTGAGTAAAAGATATTTAAGTGTGGAATATCAAGCTGGATATTTTTAAATCAAAATATATGATTGTGCTTTTGTCTACTTATGGGATCTTTTTTTTTTTTTTTTTTTTTTTTTTTTTTTTTTTGGAAGGAGAGTTAGGGATTTTTGTTTTAATTAAGTGCTTTTGCTGGAAAATCTATTAAGTTCTTGTTTGCAAACTGTAAACGAAATTTGAATTATTAGAAAAGATCATAGAAGGAAAGGTGATATGATTTTATTCTCAAAGCACGTTAATTTTTTTTTTTTTTTTTTTTTATCTTCCCCCAGGAAGGACTTTCGTCCTGTCAGTACAGTCTGTCGAGAAAGATCCTTGGGTTTCAAGGGCCCACGGCGGATACTGCTGGCTGGGCGGGAGATTATTCCCATCAGTGGCAAGAGCACTCCACTGATGTACTCGCTTAACGACTGAGTCAATCGGAGCTAAGCGCAAGGAGAAACCGCTCACGTTTCCCGCTCCAGCCAGGCCTCGAACCCTGGACCTCTCGCTTGCTATGAAGAGTACTCGATCGACTGAGCTACGGAGCCGTTATATTAGACAGTATATGATAGGAATAAAGGACAAATTTCACGAATGTGAAATGCATTTTATTGAATTTTTTTTTTTTTTTACATTTTCTTTAAAGGTGGGACATTTTTCATCAGTTTTAACGTATTAATAAACAAATTTTCAGATGAGAAATTCTTTATTCCAACCTCTTGAGCAGCATCGGCATTGGTGTGGCTGGGTTGTAGATCATTCCTCACTTTATATTGATAAGATCGATACTAGTGTAGAAGGTTATAAAATTATTCCACCTCAGATCTCTCAGTTACAGCCCGATATACCTGACTCCAGTATAGTTACATCCGAAAAATATGTAAGTATTTTAGTTAAATTCCTTCCGGGATAGAAAAGTGGGGTATCATTGTCTTTATTGAAATTATTCTTATTGTCTATTATTGAGACACTAAATTCTAAAACATTGTGAATGCCACTAAAGAATTCATTGTAGTTCATGTTAAGTTATTGATAGAATTCTAATGCTTTTTGTGGTTAATCTCTGGTACTTTTAACTAATTTCCTAAAGCTCATTAGTCTTGTTACTAGATTTTTCAGGAAAATTAAATTAAATTTTTAAAACACTTGCTTTGATGGTAGGTGATTTTTGCAATCACAGTGTCCCCAACCTCCTAAAATCTAAGATAGAAAAGAAAATTTCGTTTTTAGTTTTCTTGTAAATTGCATTTTACCAGTTTCTTTGACCAAAAGTTCCAGAGAAGAGACTGATCAATTATAACATGGACAAAGTTTTTTTTAGAATAAAACTAATTTTGTTACTTTATAAGAAAAGTGGATAAGAGCAGAGAACTTAATAATTTTAATTGTATTTGTTTTAAAGGCTGGCAACATTGTTGGATTGAGAACAGTTAGAGGCATTTTAGAAAGCTGGACTCGTGACCAGACTGAAGACTTGCAAGAACTTGAATGAATAAGATTTTTACTTTAATCTTCTTTTTACTATTTAAAAATGTTATATATTCGCCATGTTTGGAATTTTGATTTAATTATTTTTTTGAGCATCTAAATTATATTTTAAAATGTTTTGTACACAATAACTAATAGAAATAAAATTCAAGGGATATTCCAAACTTTAATTTCATTTTTTTAAAATATTTATTTACCAAAATTAATTTTCAAAATAAATTTTTACAAACTATTAAAATTTTTATTTTAAACATCAAAGGCCAGTTTAGCAATTGTTTTAATTGCATAAATGAGTAAGTCACTCTTTAATTAATACTGCTGACGAAGGTAGTGGAAAATTTTTAATACTGATATAATCACTTCTAAATCTGAAAAATGTATATCACAGGATGGCAATTTTCATTACAATGTGACCCTTTTCTTAAATATTACATTTTGTACACTGAAAAAGTTTACAGTATCTACTTATGAAATACTATCATTAGCTCATGACCAACCTTTCTTTAACATTTCAGTAAAATAACGTCAAAAAAAAAATAAACATTAGGCACTTAAAATATCACTTAACCGACGAGTAACACTTTGTGCTTCAACAGTAATACAATTTCTCCAATCTGACAGATACAAAATCGCTGATTCGAGTGTGCATAACATTTTATATGAAGGTGAAATGGGACTTATATTTATAAGCCGCCTATGTCATCTCAGGTCAATCCATGTGAAACTGGCTGACTCGAATAAATTGGATATCCGAGAGGAGGATCGGCAGCTTGAATTGTCAAATTTCTTAAAAGAACTGAATGAGCCTGTAAAAAAAAAAGCACCACTAATAGTAAAAGAGAAAGAGGCAAACTTAAATAGTGGAAAAATATAATACAAGAAATAAAATTCTGAATGGAAAATTGAGAGAATCCCCAGACGAGATTAAAATTTACCTGAATGGAGTATCGTTCATCATCGTCGTTAGTAAAATAGAGCAATTCACCAGAAAGGGACACCCAAATAGATCTTACAACTTCATCCTCGAGTTTCCCAACATTTATTTCAGTGTCTCCAAGAGTTAATAAATGCGAAGTATATTGCCCCTTTAAATTAAAAATTTCACATTAAAATGAAAATTAAAAAAATTTATGATTTAAAAAAGTTTTAACTTATTTTTGTTTTTCCTTCTTTAAAAATTTTTTTATCTACTAAAATAATGTGAAGTATTTAAAATAAATATATGACATACCTTCATTTCATTATATCCAAGAGAGAAAAGATTTGGAATTTCTTTTTTAATTGCCTGATCCCAAGTTGCGTCATTACAGACATTGGGGTTGATATTTTTGCACTTGTCGGGTCCTACATACCAATCGTCATTGTATTCTGAAAGAGCAGCTTCTAAATCGGACCAGCAATTATTAATTGGTCCAACAAGTACGTGATCCAATGAAAGTTTTACTGCGATCCTTGATAAAAAAAATTTAAAAAAAAATCATAATTACAGAAAAAAAAAAAGTCTTTCACACTAGCATTTAACCTTTCACAATCGCTAATGAAATAGTGTACGAATTCATCTGGTATTGTTTTTCATAGTTCCTTTCATCCATTAGAAGATCTCCCAATTAGTGGGTTAATATTTATAATTAAACATAGACGTGCATCATTAAATCTCTTAACTTATTTATTTCTTTACACTAGGTGATATGTTTCAAATCTTTAAAGTATTCATTCCTTCTCAAAAACTTTAATCACCAATCTTACTACCTTGTACCAATCGTCGTCTCCCCTCTTACCTATTCTGTATTTGTTTTAAGAAATTCCTCGGTATTTTTTTTTTTTTTAGATTACCATCTCTCATGGTCCAAGCCCTTTTCAAGGAGAGGGCAAAAAAAAAAAAAAAAAAAAAAAAAACCCTGCGCTAAACCAACAACTAAAGAATTAGCGAGTGATGTTTTGACCATGAGTATTGACATGTCTAATAAAAAGAAAATACTTCTTGCATTCATAAAAGATTCAACGATTTCTATCTTTTAAAATTTCAAAAGATACAAATTTTGATTTCTCAGCAGAAAAATAAAAGAAAACTTACCTATAAGATTTGAGAACTATTTCCAATAAGTTCTCTTTCGATTTCAGCCAATCAACACCTCGAGAATTTGTAAATTCTCCATGAAATAATTTGTATACTTGATTTGTAGTTGGCAGACAAAAATCTGTGCCGAAAATTGTTACATGACACAATGCCACCACAGTCCTGTGGATATAGAAATGATTAATATACAATAAATAAATATATATATATATATATATATATATATATATATATATATATATATATATATATATATATATATATATATATATATATATATATATATATATATATATATATATATATATATATATATATATATATATATCAATGAAAATGTGACTCAAAAGTAAGGGTGTTCTTTTTTAATTATAAACTAGAAACACAATTAAAATAAGACTTTTCAAAAATACTTTTATTTTATTTTATTTTTACACACCTATAACTCTCCTCTAAAAATTCATCGCAAAGCAACTGCTGAATAAGTCTTTCATCGTGAGCACTTAATTCAGTTTCATTTTCTGTTGGTTTTAACTCTTCAAGTTCTTCTATAGCGAAATGCTTTAAAAGGAATTTAAACCAACTGAGTGGAAATTCATCCTGGAAATCCTCTAAAGTTTCTTCGTCAAAAGGTAATTTCACGATCCAACTTAACTGTGGAGAAAGAGTCACACTAAGGGCGCTCTTGTACGCCAGCATGTAATTATCGCATCTCGTTCTTGGATTAACTTTAGTTGGAGGCTTTATTTCACTTTCTTGCATATACGTATCTTTAATAGGTGATATCGATTTCTCACTAATTAGAGATGTCTCAGTTTTGCTCGAGTGTCTCTCTTTATTCTTAAGTTTTTCAGCATCTTCCTCTTTTAATTTACTTTTTTGTGGTATACTTCTTACTAAAAATTTCTGAATACTATCGCTGTCTGAATCAGAATCTGAAATTAAATCTTTAATGCGTGGTGACCCGTAGTTTTGGGGAGTTGAATTACCAGGAATGGTCAAAGGTTTGGCGTAATTCTTCGCTTTTATTGGTTTAACCTTCAGTTGTCTAACATTCAAATGTTCAGTACTATGTTCTCTTAGTGAAAATCCACTTGCAAACTCTTTACTTTCTTTTCTGAGTAAAATTGGACGACCCTTTTCGTTCCTTTCATCCCTTAACTCAAAGCAATTAACAGGTCCTTCTTCAATTATGCTTTCCCTTTTCAATAACGGAGGTTTTCCATCAGTTTTTGTAATTGGTCCCATCACTGACTTTTCACCGACCCAAGCCAATCGACTCCCTCTTCCACTCTGACTCTTTATTGAAGGACTCCTTTCTTCATCTGGAATAGGAGTATTAGCACTAACAGGTCGGGATTCATTGGTGCGTTCCTCCTTCGGAAGATTTGAAAAGACCTGTCTCGTTATGGCACTAGAGCTTCCTAATCTGGCAACATTTGTATCCATAGTAGGTTTCGAAAGAGAAGTAAATGGTTTCTTACCATTACGTATACGAGCGTAGTTCAATAAAAAATAAACCAAAGATTTCAAGAAATAATCCTTTATTATGAAAAGTGTTTCAGGGGAATCAATAACACCAGTTAAAACGTTTCTTGTATCAGAATAAACAGGAATGCAAATTTTAGTAAGAGGAGTTAAAGTGTGCATCGGAAAAGAGTTAAACCAACTGTCATAAAATGCGCTGTCGAATGCTCGACTAAATATAGAGTCTACTCGGCAGGCTTCGGCGGTGTGACAACTTGTCTCCTGAAGTTCTAATCCTTTAAAACAGTAAGTCACATAACAAAATCCAACCTCTAAGATCTGAAATAATAAAAAAAAATTTTTTTTTTCTACCAAATCAATTTTTAAAATTAATTAATTTATTTATTTTTTTTTTTTTTGTATTTGTTAACTTAAAAATGATTACAACTTTTTCTTCTAAATGAATTAAAAATAGTAATATTCCGAATTAAAAAAAAAATTACTTTAAATGACAAAAATTTGAAATATATATATATATATATATATATATATATATATATATATATATATATATATATATATATATATATATATATATATATATATATATATATATATATATATATATATATATATATATATATATATTCAAAATTAATGAAAAAAAAAAATGAAATTAAAAAAGTTGAAAATCTCGATAATAATAATAATAATAAATAAAATAAAATAATAAAAGGAGACGAGAGAAAATGTTTACCCTTCTATGTTCTTGCTCAAATCTCTGCTGAATATTAAAAAAAAATTTATGTATGTTAATTGCGCACAAAAAAAAAAAAAACGTGAATAAAAAAGTTAGTTAATAAGAAACACATAATAACTAAATGATCTTCAATGTATAAAAAATGAAAATCAATTAAATTGTGAATGGAGATTACATGAAAAAGTGTAATGAGAAAAAAGAGAAAGTTTTATATCCCTAAGTTTAAGGATTTAAAATCTCTTGGAAACGTTTAAATTTTCCTATTAAGACATTTAAACTTTAAATGCCTTAATTTTAAGCAATAGCTTCTTACCTGAACAATAAAGAATCGATCTTCCCATCGTAGCAAAAACATTTCGCCTGGATAAATCACTCCTAAAAGAAATTTCGTTTCTTTTAATACTATATAATAACAGAAGTATATATATATATATATATATATATATATATATATATATATATATATATATATATATATATATATATATATATATATATATATATATATATATATATATATATATATATGAGAAAAAGCTGTCACTACTCTAAAATAAGGCTGTGGAACTGCAAGGTTTCGGGTGGAGTTCTAGTGACGATTGTTTTTTTTTAAATGGATAGAGCAAGGACTGAAGCAAATAATAATAATAATAATAATAATAATAATAATAATAATAATAATAATAATAATAATAATAATAATAATAATAAAATAATTACTTTGATATTTCTAATTAGATTGAAAGTAAAGGAGGCCAGAACAGAGTTTTGGAATTGGAGCCTGTAGAAAATATACCAACTCCTCAATTCTACTAAAAATAATTATTTCTAATAATTCATTTTATATTACAACAAAATCAATAAACTTAAAACAAGATTTTTCTTTTTATTAATAATAATTTAAAAAAAAAAAAAAAAAAAATAAAGAAAAACTTACCAAGACTACTCGACCGAATTCCTTGATGCAAAGCTTTGGTCACATAAGGCATAATTTGTTCGTAGTAAATTGTGTCTGAACAAAAATTTGCAGTGTATCCAACAGGGTAGGACCAAAACCTCAAAGGACGAGGGAAACCGATGAGGAAACATGGGAGGGTGAACAAAGGGAAAAGGGGAAATGACAAAACAGAGCAAAAGAAAGCCATTAAAACGAGCAAAGGTGACAGAGCTACATTCAAACCTGCCCAAATATATATATATATATATATATATATATATATATATATATATATATATATATATATATATATATATATATATATATTATATATATATATATATATATATATATATATATATATATATATAATTCAATTATAACTGCTATTTCCAAAATAGTTTTATCAATATTGCTGACGTTTTAAACTGGTAAAAATTTTATTTGCGGTGGCCAAGGTTTTCTCTCTACTAAAAATTTTGAGTCATTTTATAAAAATGATCTCCACAGTTCCCTTCTTGAATTATTAAACAACAATATCGTTCATATAAAACTCACCAATTAAAATAAAGTTAATTAACTTGCGTTGCTTAGACTCTGTCACTGAAGTCCACGAAAACATAAACATAACTTCAAGTCTCTTAAGCGTTCCTCTTAACCAAAAACAAAAGAGATTGAAAAGGTGAACCCTGGTGGCGGTCTTTAAAGAACCCCAAGATGAATTCTGGAGAGACGTTCCTCCTATCTTTTCAATAGTCATAAATAAAAATAGACATATTATATTATGCTCTGGATTCTGCCATATCTGAAAATATTTATAGTAATACCTTATATATATATATATATATATATATATATATATATATATATATATATATATATATATATATATATATATATATATATATATATATATATATATATACCTTTTTTTTTTTTTTTTTTTACCTTCTCACCCCTGACCACCCCTTGCTTGAGGTGGCCACACTTCGCTAATGAAGCCTCCCGCCGCAGTCGGTCTCGTCCAGAGATCTTTCAAAGAAGTGATGCCCCAGAAGATTTTGGGGCGATAGTTGGAGGGACAGTCTAAAAGAAAGTGATCTACGGTCTCCGGGGCCCTTTTGCATCTCGTACAAGTGGGAGATGTTGCCTGGTGTAAATTGAAATTGTGTTTGTAATGTTGTAAGTTTGGGTGGTGCCCGCATCTCAATCTTGCTAGTGAGATTTGTAAGTGTCTTGGGAGGTTGTTGGAGTCGGTTTATTTCGGGAGGGGGTTCGTTAAGGATGCTGTTTGGAGGTCTGTTAATCATATATGAATGTGTTAGTTGAGTGTGTATATGTTTGGTTGTTGTGGTATTGGGGGGAGGAGGGGGAATGCGATTTAGGATCCGTTTGTAAAAGGCTCCGGTGGACGATGGAGGTTGTTTAAGTCTTTGATTGGTTTGGAGGAGAGTTTTGTGACATGGGTGTGTGGGTAGACGGGTTTTTGCATAGAATTGGGTGCCTATCATTTCGAGGTGGTTCCTTATAGGTAGTATATATATATATATATATATATATATATATATATATATATATAATATATATATATATATATATATATATATATATATATATATATATATATATATATATATATATATATATATATATATATATAGAGGATGGTGCTCTAGCCCAGTATTGTTGACACATGTATTCTGTTGGATTGTTTCTGAGTTATAGAAGTAACGGACAGTCACGAAACTAGAACATGGGCACAACTGTCGAAACGAATCTAGCAAATAATGAGAAATCGAACCACTGACAGTACGTTACCGTCGGAAAATGTATAGGAGACTTTCCCACTAAGCCACTCCACCTCTCCATTTGTTGCGCCCATGTTGGCGTTGCTTTTGTAACCCAGAAGCACTCCAAGAAAATATCACAAGTTCCCGGTAGAGGTCCCAAGCACACTTTCAAGCTTTTCTTTTGTACAAATTGCTGTTCCGTTTCATAAAGTTTTAAAGATTTTAAAGTTTTAATATATTTTTACTAACGACGAGAAATGTCGACTAAATATGATGTAATAATAAATATTAGATGTTCAGGGTTATGGTATACCTATTCCTAATATATATATATATATATATATATATATATATATATATATATATATATATATATATATATATATATATATATATATATATATATATATATATATATATATATATATATATATATATATATATATATATATATATATATATATATATATATATATATATTTCATGTTTTATATGCTTGCGATTCTGAATTTGCACTTTGCATTGATAAACTATTCCATCTATTCCTATAGAGCGACCTTAATGTCGAAAGTATACTATCATTCAACATGGTTTAGTTTTAATTTTCTTGTGCTAAGTAAGTAAAATTTAGAAGTCTTACATTTGTCTTTTCTCAGCTGTAATTCATTACCTGTCTAAAAAGAAAGCCATATGAGAGAGCAAGACAAAAAGACTCAGAAACATTTTCTCCAAACGACACTTGCAAGATATTTGCAGCCAATAAGACGTGAATGAAGAGAAAACATACTAGAGGTCCGCCTGAAGAAAAGAAAAATAATAAGACAAATATCATACAGTTCAAACATATAAAATGTAAAATTGCATTAACAAACATAATAGATTATGTTGAAAAGTAACTTACTAAATGAATCTGAAATATGTTAAACCAAAATATAAAGTTTTATGAAATCTTTTCCCAATTTTCCCAAAAATAAAGAAAAAAAATTCAAAACATCTTACCACAATGAATGAAATACGAAGCCAATAAAAGTGGTCTTTGACCCAATTTTTTCACTGCCTGACATAAATGATTCCTAACCAAGAAAAGCACGAAAGGTTTTTGAATCTGATGAAGAGTTAACAAGGAAATACTCAGAAACATCAAACATCCCCAAAGTATATTGAGCATTTTGGTCTGAAAATCACAATCAATATTTTACTAATTTATTTCCTTAATAAAGGAAAAATAAAAGCTTACACCACCCTAAATATTTTTATCCTTGTAACTTTTAAAAACGAATTTAGAGCAGTGTTGGCATCAGTAAACATCTTCCTACATAACACATTATAAAATCGTATAATTGGTTCTCCAAGTTAAAGGAAACAGGTTATACATTTAAAAGTTAAGTAATCGTACTGTAAAAACAAATATTTGGAAACTTACCTCTTTAAACATAGTTGGCGAATTTTTTTTTAAATTCCCCAAATTATAATTAAAGTTAATTATATATATATTATATATATATATATATATATATATATATATATATATATATATATATATATATATATATATATATATATATATATATATATATATATATATATATATATATATATATATATATATATATATATATATATAAATTGTAGTTAATTAATTAATTACAGTTTCCGACATGCTGCATTATTTTACTGATCTCATTAATACCAACACATCATTACATTTACAATACCCCCATTCCAACATATAAAAATCAGATTCTTCATTTGCTGCATCGAACGCTTAAGGCCTGTCCATTGGTGGTTAGAAAATTCTGATATCTTAGAGTCAACAAAACTCAAAATTCTGCGTAATTCATACCTAGTCAGGAAAGCATATTACTCTAGTTATCTTGACTAAGAATTTACTGTGGTGCCCCCTCCTTGAAAAGGGCTCTGCCAGTGAGTGGTGGCGTTCTGTAATAAAAAAAAAAAAAAAAAAAAAAAAAAAAAAAAAAAAAAAAAAAAAAAAATAAATATAATATATATATATATAATATATATATATATATATATATATATATATATATATATATATATATATATATATATATATATATATATATATATATATATATATATATATATATATATATATAACCTGAAAAAGAGCTGGGATTTGCGGCTCTTCACTCAAAGTTTCATTAATAAAAGTGTTATTTTGAAGATTCCAAGACTGGAGGAACCAATTATAGTTGGAAAGAGAGAGGCCAAGAACCAGCGCCAAAATTCCTACAAGAAAGATCCCATATATATAGATGTCCTGTTTTACGTTACACTTTCTCATCCCCTTCTGGAAAAAGGAGCTTCTATCTGAAGGTGAATCAGGTGGAGGTGGAGGGTTTGGGGGAGGAGCAATTTGTATTCTGTGACGACGAAGGAAGGAGAGCATCGTCCCTGAAAATTAAAAATTGTTTATGTACGTTAATAATATTTAATAACAAAGATTTCTCTTTTTTTATTAAGATACCATTGAAGTACAAAATTATCTTATACCTATTGTTTATGCATCACTACCTACATTCACAAGTCGATGTTTTACTACCATATGAAGTGATATATATATATATATATATATATATATATATATATATATATATATATATATATATATATATATATATATATATATATATATATATATATATATATATATATATATATATATATAGGTGGAATAGGAAGAAAGGATAATACAATGTGGTGTCCAAGGTAAAATGTTCGGCATACAAGAAAAGGTTCAACTAAATATACGGAGGACTGAATTATAAAAGAATTCCAAGGAAAGGATACATAAATATGCATCTGAAGGAAAGCCAGGTGGACTTCAAAGTGTTATAGGTAGAGTTACTCCATAGAGTTAAGATAAATTGAAAAGGGAAAATTTTTCAAATAGGAAAGGGAACAATTTTCAAATAGGAAATGGAACAATCTTCAAATAGGAAAGGGAACAATCTTCAAATAAGAAATGAAACAATCTTCAAATAGTATGAACAGAATCAGATCATTAATACCATTAAATTATAACTGTCAGTGGCATAACTTGCATGAAACTGTCCTATGGGCATTGTTTATATGAAAGCTGTAGGGGAAAGTACACAAGATATCGTTTAGTAATGTGTTTATTACTATTGTTCATTAAAAGTAAAAAAATAGTTTTTTTTTTTTTCGATCTAGTAGGGCTATACTTTATCTTTTATCTACATTTTGTTGATGCGATTGTTTAGGTGAAAAATGCGTGGAGGGAAAGGGAACCTTACAAAAGAATACCATCAAGCACTATTTCAAACATATCTAAAATTATGAATGTATTGGGTATGAAAACGATGGTATCATTTATTTGCAAACCTATATGGTTTTATGCGAGTGTTTGTTTTTTTTTTTTTTTAGGAGATCTAGAATAAAGAGCCTTTCATTTAATTTCGAATCACATCATTAATCCCACTAAATTGAAAGGAAGGAGGCGGAAAGAAACGTATGAGGCGTCAAATTCGAACAGCTTTCTCTCTCTTTCGGAATCTCTAAAAGTTTATTGTAAGGTAGTGTATATACAGCAGTATACATACTTATATACATATATATATATATATATATATATATATATATATATATATATATATATATATATATATATATATATATATATATATATATATATATATATATATATATATATATATATATATATATATATATATATATATATGTGTGGTGTGTGTGTGTGTGTAAGTTAGAGTTTCAATCCTATCATAATACATCGTAATTGGTCGAAAATTAAAGTTAACTATATAGCTCGCCAATACTTAACTTTCTGATTAACTTTCAATTCTAAATGTTATTGTCATGGTACAGCAATATTCCCTTGTTTAAAAATTGTAAGCACTTACATTTATTGCTTTTTGGTTTTTTTCATCGTGCAAAATTAAAAATGACTTGGGTTCTCTTATCTCAAGCTATTTTCAAATACATTAGTTTAAATCTTCTGCAGGTAAAGAAAGTATAACATTTAAAAATAAGATCAATGTATTAAATAAGCGTGTTTAAAAGTATATTATGATTTATAGGACTCAAATCTACGTGTTAAATTGGGTAATTAGATTAAACTAATTTTAAAAAGCTTTATGTAAATATTTACGGTAAGCGAAAATTTATATTCATTTTTAACTACCAAAATTATAATTTAGATATATGAATGAAAAGATCATCACAAGAATCAAATGTGCCTACTTAAAAGAAAAAGATGTGGAATAGTGACTTAACTTAAAAATTATATTGAAACCTACTCACTCCCTCAATAATTCTTCAAGAAATATGTTCATTATATATATTTTCATTAAGTACCTAGAAAATATTCCAAAAAAAAAAAAAAAATTAAATAAACAAAAAAAGAGAATTATACCCTGGTAATTATAAAGCATTAAGTAATTTACAATACAAATTTATAATTTGAAAAAAACCGAATGCACTTCGTAGTTCAAATTTATAATTAGCTTTCAAAACTCTCCACCTACTGAATGATGAATTTGAACCAATATCATATTAACAACATAAATTATTTTAAAAATACTCACTTAATAACTAAGGAATAAAATACATTAATTGCCTTATTATTTAAAAGTACAGTTTGGATATTTTATTTTTGTGGTAATGTATCATTTTACCTCCTCACTAAAACAAAAACAAAAATCAATCATGAAGGAGAGAATCACCAAAATAGAAAGATGTAGGAATTAAGAAGGGTCACCCTTAGTCTCCTAAAACACAGAAATATACATAAAATATATGATCAACGTAAAGGAAAACAAATATAAACAAGACTCAAAGTACATTTAAAATAAAAATAAGGTAGGGTCAATCTAATGCCTTTCCGATACGAAGGGGTACAAAAGCAAGAGGAATGCTGTTATTTATTTTAAGAATGTTAATTTAAGAAATACCAAAGGTCAAATTTTTTTTTTATTTCTGTGGTATAATAATTAACAGTGTGTGCGCCATATTCTAAAAATAAAAAAAAATATAAGACTTATGAAGAAAAAAGGTCTTACCATATAAGCCTACGTAAACTTCGGGAAAATAGAATTATAAAATTTAAATAAAATAAACCTATTTATGAAGTTATATTAGTTATAGTTATATATATATATATATATATATATATATATATATATATATATATATATATATATATATATATATATATATATATATATATATATATATATATATATATATATATATATATATATATATATATATATATATATATATATATAGGAATAAGAACCTAGTCTTTATTTAAATGATAATATTCATATTTCTTATTTAGTTCTAAGTTTTATGTAGTATTTAGGACAGAGCAATATTTAAACATTTTATTCCATTTATGGAATTTCAAATATTTTAAAGTACAAACAATGGCAAATCACATTTAATATTTATATTTATTCAAACATTTTGAATTTGCTTATTAAGATAGAATATCGAGTTAAAAATATAAAATTTTTGCTAATATATATATATATATATATATATATATATATATATATATATATATATATATATATATATATATATATATATATATATATATATATATATATATATATATATTATATATATATATATATATATATATATATATATATATCAGTTGACCTGGTTGCAGGTTTGTGTAACCACCACTATATACAACTAGCTAGGGTACAACTGTTATTTATTACTTTTTATTTTTTAATTTTTTTTTAATAGGATTCAATATTTAACAAATTGCATCTTATAATAGTAACACCCCAATGAAGCGTCATTTAATGTAAAAGAAAATCATTATACAATTTTGATTAGCTATTCAAAAACCAAGAAAATACTGTAATGTGGTTTACAAAAATTTGGCAAACACATGCCTTA
This sequence comes from Armadillidium nasatum, assembly GCA_009176605.1. NCBI lineage: Eukaryota > Metazoa > Arthropoda > Malacostraca > Isopoda > Armadillidiidae > Armadillidium > Armadillidium nasatum. The sequence goes on from SEYY01019887.1 coordinate 71,958, forward strand.
ACGTAACGGATGAGAGAATTGTGTATGCACGATAGCAGCGCGCATTTCTATTAGTACGATGTGGTTTGCAAAAGAAATGTAAGCCTTCCACACGCGATGAAACATTTTAGAGCATGAAACAATTTGAAAAAAGTTTATATATAATATATATATATATATATATATATATATATATATATATATATATATATATATATATATATATATATATATATATATATATATATATATATATATATATATATATATATATATATATTATCTTTCCATTTTTGTCGATTTAGTTTGCAACTCGAGTTTGGGTGATGACATTAAATATTTGTGATGCCTTCATTAATATTGTAGTTTAATTAATTACCTCTTGCAAAATTTAAAAAGTGCCTAATAATAGGATTTAAAATATTTGAATTATTTAGTTTAAAGCGTTTAATTATATTGAAAAAATTAAAAGTTTTGAAATAGGCTATTTAGGCTTTCCTATTATAAATGTTATTTTTTATTAAAAAAAAAAATTTTTTTGTTTTATATATAAATTTTCTTTAT
>SEYY01019887.1:77500-87500 GCA_009176605.1 Armadillidium nasatum
ATATATATATATATATATATATATATATATATAGTATGGCATCCGCATCCGCATATAATGCGGCATCCGCATAAAAATTCAACATCCGCATCCGCATTTTCGAAAATTCAACATCCGCATCCGCATCCGCATCCGCACTTTCGGAAATTCAACATCCGCATCCGCATCCGCACTTTCAAAAATTCAACATCCGCATCCGCATCCGCACTTCTCCAAAATTCGACATCCGCATCCGCAAATTAGAAAATATGACATCCGATCCATACTATATATATATATATATATATATATATATATATATATATATATATATATATATATATATATATATATATATATATATATATATATGCGAATTGTAGATCAAGAGTGAGGGTGAAGAGAGAACTATCGGATTGGTTTAGCATAGGAGTGGGATTGAGACAGGGGTTTGTTATATCTCCATGTTATTTAATCTATGATGAATGGTTTACTTATATAAAAAAATGGAGAGAGAAGGGAAGAGTATTACGTTGAGAAATATGGAGGGTGAATGTGAAGTGAATGTTTTACTTTTGCAGATGATGCGGCATGTGTTGGTGGCAGAATCTGGAGAAAAGATGAGAATACTTGTGAGAGAGTTTGAAGGGAAATGTGCAAACACGAGATTGAAATTTAATCCAGCGAAGAATAAAGTTATGAGGATTGGAGGTGGGGATGAGGAAATGTGGAGGGAGGAATTGGTTTGTAGAAGTGTGAGAATGGAAACTTGAGGAGGTGAATGAATTCAAATATCTAGTAATGTTGGGTGGAAGGTAAGGGTGGGACGGAAAAAAGGAATAAAGAACAGAGTGGTAGAAGGAATGAAAGTATTGGGGGGCCTAAGAAAAGTATGGAAGAAAGGAAAAATTTCGAAAGAAATAAAGATAAGAATGTTTGAATGCATGTGTTCACCTTCTGTATTGTATGTGTGTGAAACATAGACGATAAGTGCTCGGTCGAGAAAAAGTTTCAATGTCTTTGAGATGAAAGATTTGAGAGCGATATATAAATTGAGAAGGATTGATAGGATTAGAAATGAAAGAATAAGGGAGATGTGTAAATGGAAGAAGGGTGTAATTGATAGAGAGGAGGAGTATGTGCTAAAATGGTTTGGACATATGTGAAGAATAAAAGAGAACAGAATGGTTGGCAAGGTACGTAGATCCGATGTAGATAGGGGAAGGGTAGGGGGAGGGGAAGGCCGAAGTGGAGGTGGATGGATGGAGTGAGAGTGATTTTGATGGAAGGAATTTGAGTTTAGACGAGGGTAGAAGATTTGTGGAGACAGAGATGGAGGGAGGTGGTGAAAGCGTTGAAAGGTAAGAATAGTTATGTTTGTAAGGAAATTGTGGAGGGCACCACCTCACGAAAGTGGGAAAGGTGATATATATATATATATATATATATATATATATATATATATATATATATATATATATATATATATATATATATATATATATATATATATATATATAACATAACATCCGCATCCTCATCAAAATTAACATCCGCATCCTCATTTTCAAATTCAACATCCGCATCCGCATCTATCCGCATTTTCGAAAATTCAACATCCGCATCCGCATAATAAAATCAACATCCGCATCCGCAAATTGGAAAATATGACATCCGATCCATCATATATATATATATATATATATATATATATATATATATATATATATATATATATATATAATATAATATTATATATATATATATATATATATTATATATACAGTATATTAAAAATAAATTTTATTATAGATTTCTTCATATTGGCATATTCATACCTTTAAAAATTCTTTAGGTTCCAAATGCAAATAATAAATAGCAAGTCCACCAAGAGCTCCAGCAACGAGTGAATGTATGAATAAGCAACCAAGAAGTTTCTTAGGAGGTATAAGAAAATGCCAAGTTTTTGGTCCAAAAACTGAATCAAATTCATATGATTCTTCATCACCAAATGATTCCACCTTTATATTTATTTTAATATAAAGTATTTATATAATTTATATAAAGTATAATAATAATATTGCAAAATTCTGATTACACATTTTTTTAAATTATTTAATATACTATAAACAAATATATAAAATAGTGATTTTAGGAAAATCCATAAATGATTTATATGTAAAAATAATCGTTCTATACAGTATTTGACATTTTAAAATATAGTATAAGAAAAAATAACTGAAATAAAGGAAATTTTTTAATAAAAATTTTCATGAATTTTACAGAATATGAATCAAAATAGTAAAGTATGTTCAAAATGTAAGATTTTATTCCATAATTAAGAACTCAATAGAAATAAGAGTTTAAATGCGAAAGTTCAAAAAAAAAAAAAAAAAAAAAATATTTAAACTGACTTGTTCAAAATCTTTTGGGAGTTTTTGTTTTTGAAGAAAAAAAGCAAGAATCTGGATAAACAAAGAATATAATATGGTAGTGCATCCATTTGCAAGAGCAGCAGGAACCATTTTAATTATATCTCTATTCACGAGGTGAAGAAATATACCACAACTACAAGGTATAAAAGCAAACATTGCAATCTGAAATTTTATAATAAGAATTATATCAGCAATTTATTATTATATTATAACCGCCAGTCCCAATAAAATATATAGGGCTGTATATTTATAAAGTACTCACATCATACATTTCCAATTTTGCAAATTTAAAATACAGCAAACCTATTTCAATGAAAATGCCCAATTTCAGACTAAATGAGATACAAGTATGAAAAAAAGTTATGCTCTGACACTAACTCTTTTGACTTTTATGATACCTTAATTATTATAATTAATGTAAGAAATTCAATACAGGAAAACTTACAGATGAAAAAGATATAAAACACAAAGCATGCAAGTTTATAAAAATACCTGTTAAATATTTTGTTTTAAATAATGTGCAGCAATATATTTTTGATTTACATACCATACATAATTTAGAGTTTGGTACAGGAATGTTTTTAATAAATCTATATAACTTCTTAATATCTTTGTTATTATTTTATAAATTAATGAAAAATTCTGAATTTCAAATATGAATTTAAGCAAATAATAATAATAATAATACTGTACCTGGATAAAGTATACAAATAGTGGAACAGACGAAGTAAAATAAATTCTTAAACCACCGGAGTAAGTCTCTAGTAATCTTCTAAATATAAATTGCTTTTTATAGTCATTTACAATAGGTGCACTCATTATACTACTTTATAAAATCAGATATAACAAACTGAAAAAAAAAAATAAAAAATTCAAATATCAAAGTATGGTCAAGGCAAATAACAAAACTATATTAGTTTGACTGGGAAGCAATTATAATAGAACCCTAGTGGATTTTTTATATTGCCTCCATTTTGTTTTTGTTCTTATGTAATACAAATACATAATAGAAATTAAGAAGCAACAGGGATCTTTCAAAACTGTCCCAGTCAAATTAATGTAAATACTTTGTCAAATGTATCAATAGTATCATAAAAAAATGCTTTCTAGATATCAAGAAATTGTGCCACCATTTGGCCTAGTCTGCAGATTTTTAATAAGTTTCCTGAACATTATGATAGAGAAACATTAAGTTGGTCACTGTAGAAAAGTCTATAAATTCACTGTGAGAAATCAAGATCTTATATTTATAATAATTTTTGTGAAACCATCCTTTCCATCAGCTTGCAGTAGGCCTCGTTAGGGTAAATGATCAATATAATATACAATTTGATGAAATAATCATTTAATAATTGTCCAGATTAAGAAATGAAATTCATAGTGGATATTATTCTGGGAATTTGCCAGATACATTTAGCATGAAACAAAACTTTCTGAATTTATGCCACCCAAAAGTTAAAAATTTTTTAACAGACGTTTTCTTTGGCCAAGATTGTATAGCCAATTTTAGAACTATCTTTATATTTCAGAATATTTTTCAACTGCAAATGAATTAGAGAGTTTAAAAATTGTGAAGATTATTTAATATCATTTTGTTGGGCCTAATTTAACAATCGTCGCCATAATTAGTAAATTTTTCAAACTAAAAAAGTTTTCAGGAAAAAAAAATAAATTAATTTTTTTTCATTTTAGCGTTTTTCATTGGGAACTATATTTCGAAATTCGTTTATTGGGTACTAGATTTAAGTAGATGATAGATTTTAAAATATACTTACAGTGGTGCAAAGATTTATGAGTTTGATAAAAATAGAGCAACAAAATATGCTGTTAAAGTAACGCAATGCTTCTGATTTTCTAAGCTTTTCTCTATAATGTAGTTTTCACTTTGCAGTTTATTAATCTTGTGTTATGCTCGGTTTTATATTGATTGGTTAATGCTATTAACCAATCAATGTAAACAACTTGGATATAGGTTTACCAGTTCCTAAGTTTGATGATAAAACTAAACTGACATCTGTGAAAAATTTTGAAGTTATATAAGAAAAAGTTCAGCATGACTTAGATAAACTTCTGATTGGACAAGAGAAATGTAATGTTTTTCCAAGTGTAATTCAGTAAAGGTTTTTCAGTGTTATAATAACTGGAGTAAAGACTGTTAAAGAACAAATGAACTTGATATAGTTATTAATAATTAGTAGTGATTATTTGTAGTATTAGTAATAATTAAAAAATATCATAGCAATGTTCTGAAGGCAGAAAATGAGATAAAATATTAGAATTTATAGCATTAGAATATTAGAAAATAAGAAGCAACGCAAAATAAAATAAGAGTCTATCAGAGTATATCCTATTCTCAGCCCTCAACTTTCATAATATTCAAATTATATAGAGAATTCTAGGTAAACAATGATAACAATAATAAAGTACAGTAATATTTTCCAAAATGGCAAACAATTCAACATTTTAAACCATAACCACTTCTATAAGACATAATTAAGCTTCAATCAAGAGGTGGAAGTAAAATGAAAATAAAATGCATATTAAATGTTTGCTATTCAAATGAACCTTTTTATTATCAATGTTCTATGCTATTGAGACTGTAAGCAAAACGACTAAATTTTCTCAATCAAAAACAAGCTGATTAAATAAGTACGTAAATAAAAATATTAAAATACTTAATCATTCGTAAACCTATTGAACCTCTCTTTAAATACTGTATGTAATAACTATCTATCGCATTCTGAAAGTAAAGCATCCCAAATATTATTTTTCAAATTCAAACAAATTGACCTCCTTTTATATTATTTTATAGAGTATTTTAGTTTTCCTATCACTGTATTATGAAGAGCTAATTCTTTCAACATTGTCAATGTTAATAAGCTTGAAACTACCGTCCTTGCCTTTCTCCCCCACAAACCAAAATAATTTTAAAAGAGTGGCACTGAGAAGCTTGTGAATCAGTGGAAGAAAATTACTGATAATGATGTAACCTACGCTATTGATTAACAAAATAAATTTCAACATGAAATTCTGATATCTCCTCTTTTGGCATGAAATTTGGACATTACTAATGGTATTACTTATTTGATGAAATGATTCAGAATATATATATATATATATATATATATATATATATATATATATATATATATATATATATATATATATATATATATATATATATCGGTATATATATATATATATATATATATATATCGGTATATATAGGATATTAATTTTCCTTATTAATTTGCAACTATTTAAAATGTTTAGTCTATTAAATTGTCATTCAATTACAAATCAAAATCAGTATTTAAAATTTTAACTTCATCTCCAATTATAATTCAAAAACACCTAATTAATAATTATAGAAACAATTCAGTTATAAAAATAAATTATTTTCATAATATAATTATCAATTATAATAATTTAATATATAATAATATATTTGGAAAATAATTTAATAATATATATATATATATATATAATAATAATAATATAAATTATGAAATATATATATATAATAATATAATTTATAAATTTAATTATAAATTATATTAATTTAATAAAAAATAATAATGCATTTGTAAAATAAGTTAACACATATAAATATAAATTATGAAATATAATAATAATATAATTTTTAAATTTAATTATAAATTTTAATAATTTAGTATATGATAATAATATATTTGTGAAATACTTTCATAAATAAATAATGAAATATAAATTATGAAATATACTAATAATATAATTTATAAATTTAATTATAAATTATAATAATTTAATATATAATAATAATAATATATTTGTAAAATAATTTAATACATAAATAATGAAATATAATAATAATTTAATTTATCACAGTATAATTATAGAGTGACTTTCATATTTCTGTGTTTCACTCAATTTGAAACAGAAATAGGAAAGATTTTTCCCTCAAATAGTTTCTTTTAGAATGGAAAAAACTTCTAGTAATTAAAAAGAAGAAAAACTTTCTTTCTTTTCCGATCCCTCAAGTAGATCGTAGATAAAACAAAGCATTCTACGAATTTCCACTCCTCAATTAGGGCAAGGACTGCCAAGTGCAAAAAAGTTTCAACGAAGGATAAATTCTCCTTCATTACAGTTATATATATATATATATATATATATATATATATATATATATATATATATATATATATATATATATATATATATATATATATATATATATATATATATATATATATATATATATATATATATATATATATATATATATATACGTTGCAGTGGCCTCAATAAGTAAGATGGAAATCAAAGAACAATAATAGGAAAATAAAGAATGTTTTCCTCCCTCGGAATCGAAACACCTTATGTTGCGAATACGATCAACATAAGGACGACTCTCTACCTCTGAGCTATCCTCGAACCAACCCAAAAAGTTATTGTGCTCCACCTTATTTATTACGGTTACCGCAATGTAAAAAAAAAATTAAAGTTTTAAGAACGTTAGAGGGACAAGGTGAAAACCATGTGATAAGTCTTGATGGGAAGCTCGTTGCTTGAAATTGTCCTTCAATCGAGTCTTTTTTGATTCGAGGATATATAACATAAAATCTAATTTTTACGTAGTTACATCATAGTATAAGTAGTAATACTTATACTATGGTTACATTGAATACAAAGCATATTGTTTAGAAAAAGTCTTTTAAAATTTGTTACACACAGAAAGAGAATTCCGACATTGTTCATTACTTCCCAGAGATGAACTGATGGAACATTTCTGTTCTCATCTCAGTCTAGTCTTCTTCACTATTCATAACGACTATTCCTATAACAACTATTCCTCCTGACTCTTCTCATAAAATTTTGTATTGTTCACAAGTATATATATATATATATATATATATATATATATATATATATATATATATATATATATATATATATATATATATATATATATATATATATATATATATATATATTGTGTGTTATGTGTGTGTGTGTATATGTGTGTGTGTGTGTGTGTGTGTGTGTGTGTGTGTGTGTGTGTGTGTGTGTGTGTGTGTGTGTGTGTGTGTGTGTGTGTATACGGCTAATATATTTTCCCGTTTATATATTAACGTAGTCTATGGGAAATGAAACCGAAATTTGAATAAATGGAGACGCAATTCTTGGCATTTTGAACAATTTTTTTCTACTAAATAAAAAAAAAAAAAAAACCCCGCCTCTTAAAAGGGGGAAAAAAAGGAGGAATGGGGAAGGTTGGAGAATGGGGGAAGGGAGAGTGACTCCTCAAGAAAATCATTCTTTATTAATTTTTTCTCAATTCAAAGTCTTGTGACTTCCATTTTTTCCCTTTTCATCCATGTAACAGGTAACAAGATACTGGCTGTGCTCTTTAATTAATTACTAATATATATATATATATATATATATATATATATATATATATATATATATATATATATATATATATATATATATATATATATATATATATATATATATATATATATATATATATATATATATATATATGCAAGAAATCGCTTTCGGCTTGCCCCGGCGCACGGTCTTCTTTTTTTTTTTTTTTTTTTTTTATTAATTTCTGCAACATCCGAGGTATTTTTTCTAATTTTCCCTTTGTCTAACACCATCTCTCTTCTTGTAAACCTCTTCTCTTGTTTTTGTTCTCAGGTGCTTGGATGCGCTGACAGCAAACCTTATGCTGTTACTTCCTACTGTCTCTATCCTCAATTTTTAGCCAAAGGCAAATGTCGCGCATATGTGAGCAACGATGTTGTTTGTTTTCGTGTCTCTAATTTGGAGTCTTCTGAATTCTTTATTTTAGGGCTTAAGCTGTCTTACAGTTCTACTACTAAATTTATTCGTTCTGTCTGTTTATCTCCTGATTCTACTGTCTATGAAAAAATCCTTTACTATTTAAACAAAAATAGAACTCATTTTTTTACGAAATCATCATTTTAAGTGATTTCAATGTTCACTACAATCAATGGCTTTCATTTAGCACTCACGATCCAGTTGGTGAATTCGCCTACGGCTTTTCATTCCAGAACAACCTTGAGCAGTTTGGGCAACTTCCAACCCGTATCTATTACAGTCTTTTTCTGCTTCTCATTGATGACTTTCTCTCTATTACTTCATCACCTATCCACTCCTATGCTGATGACTTCGTCCTTTATTATTCCTTTCACTTTGAAAGATACCTCTCCCAACAACAGTTAATTGACTTAAAAAGGATGGTCTTGGAGCAACTAACCTCTGATCTTTCTCGTATTTCAAACTGAGGTAAAGAAAATATGGTCGTTTTCAATGCTTCAAAAACTCAATTCCTACATCTATCTATTCGACACAACCTTCCACACAACTATGATATCTTCTTCGAAAACACTCGACTCAAACCTTCATCTGTCCTTAATATTATCGGTGTTTCTTTTCTCGTGATCTTTGTTGGAAAGATCACATTGCTTCTATTTCTTAAACTTCTAAGAGGATGATTGTTCTGTGGCGCTTTAGTAATTTTTTACGTCACCCCAGTTTCTTGTTCTTAATAGAGGTATTGTTTGCCCCTGTATGGAATAAACTTCACACATATTGGGTGATTCCACGCATATAGCTCTTCTCGAAAAGGTGGAGTCTAGGGCTTTTCGTCTTATAAAGTCTTCTGCTCTTACTAACTCTCTCCAATCTCTTTCTGCCCGTCGAATTGTTGCGTCACTCTCTTATTATCGCCATTACAGCGAACACTGCTCTTCTGAACTTTCACGTCGCATACCTCCTCCATTGAGAAGGGCTCATGCGACACGAATTTCTGCACGGTCTCATCTATTCTGTATCTAACTGTCCGACCCCAGACTTAACCGCTATGCTCAATCTTACATATACACCACTGATAAAGTCTGGAATACACTCCCTTTATTTTTTTCACAACTTTCTTTGACTTGCAAACTTTTAAACGCCGTGTATTGGGACATGTCGGCCATTAACAACCAGATTTCGGATATTCCCCCAATTCTAGTGGAAACTGGTAGGCCTGTAGCCGTTGACCACCAGCGGATATATATATATATATATATATATATATATATATATATATATATATATATATATATATATATATATATATATATATATATATATATATATATATATATATATATATATATATATATATATATATATATATATATATATATATATATATATATATATATATATATATATATATATATATATATATATATATATATATATATATATATATATATATATATATATATATATATATATATATATATATATATATATATATATATATATAGGTATCTCTTTAGAACTTTGGAAAATTTGCATAATTCCCTATATTCGCACATTAATTCTCAAATGAATCATCCTATTCAGGATTTAAATTTCATAATTTTTTGACTCTGAATGTGAACCTGATCTCCATTCTTTAGAATCCTTATGTATTTGGCACCACGGTCCAAAGTTGAATGAAATCTTGCATTCAGAAAATATTCGATATTTTAATAGAATTTTGTTCTTTAGACGTAAATTTTAATACTTATTTC
>SEYY01019887.1:97500-100000 GCA_009176605.1 Armadillidium nasatum
TTTGCAACGTTGCTCACTAACTTATCCCTTTCGATTTCAAAAAGTGAAAAAACAAAAAATATTTGGAAAAAAAATTTTAAATGCATTTTATGACTGTAATTTTTCGTCTGTTTGGGTTGGGAAACTCAGGAAACCCTATGTCTAAATTAGAAGAATTGGTTGAGGAAAAAATCTCCCTGGGTTTAATTTAAACTAATTACTCCGTGTTGGTGTGCAGCATAACTGATCGAAACTTTTTATGATTTGAGTAAAATACTGACTTTCCTTTACTCTTTCTGAACATTAATTTATATCTTTTATTTGTAAACTGCCTTAAGATATTTCAGACTGATTTGGTTGGACATATTTTGCGTAAATTGGATACCTGTAGGTAAACTGTACATGACAAAATGTCAAATATTATTTCTCTTGCGCTCTGAAAATGTTTTCCTTCAAGATTGATATATATGATTTTACAATTATTATTTAAATATGAGATTCGTATTGATCATGAGGAAGAATTACGTCTCCCTCTTATTGACCATGAGGAAAAATTATGTCTCCCCCGTATTGATCATGAGGAAGAATTACGTCTCTCTCGTATTGATCATGAGGAAGAATTACGTGTTCCTCGTATTGATTATGAGAAAGAATTACGTCTTCCCCTAATTGATCATGAAGAAGAATTACGTCTTCCCCGTATTGATCATGAGGAAGAATTACGTCTTCCCCGTATTGATCATGAGGAAGAATTATGTCTCCCCCATATTGATCATGAGGAAGAATTACGTCTCCCCCTTATTGACCATGAGGAAAATTGTCTCCCCCGTATTGATCATGAAGAAGAATTACGTCTTTCCCGTATGATCATGAGGAAGAATTACGTCTTCCCCGTATTGATCATGAGGAAGTATTACGTCTCCCCCGTAATGATCATGAGGAAGAATTACATCTCCCCCGTATTGATCATGAGGAAGAATTACGCCTCCCCCGTATTGACCATGAGGAAAATTTATGTCTCCCCCGTATTGATCATGATGAAGAATTACGTCTTCTTCGTATTGATCATAAGAAAGAATTACGTCTTCCCCGTATTGACCATGAGGAAGAATTACGTCTTCCCATTATTGAACATGAGGAAGAATTACGTCTCCCCGTATTGACCATGAGGAAGAATTACTTCTTCCCATTATTGATCATGAGGAAGAATTACGTCTCCCCCGTATTGATCATGAGGAAGAATCACGTCTCCGCCGTTTTGATCATGAGAAAATATTACGTCTTGATTATGAGGAAGAATTACGTCTTGATCATGATAAAGAATTATGACTCCTAATTCTCTACTCAGTAGTGTCATTCACCGTTTATAACAAGCACATTTTTTTTTTTTGCTCAATTGCTCCTATTAAAAGAAAATGATAAGTAAATTCAAGTGCAAATAAATTATTATAACGTAGTTTTTCATCCTGTCCACTATCAATAGTAAGATAAAGGCAGGACTAATTAGTGCACCTTTAAACAGTTTTCGGAGTTTGTAAAACTCTTTCAAATTCAACAATGCGTGTTGGTAATTATTGCGAGGGGAAAAGTTCACTTAGAATATTTTTTTTTTCCTAAAACGAATTGCGTGCTATTCAAAGCACTGAAATATCTATAAATTTATTATTTTTTTAGAGTGTCAAAACTTCTCTATAATTTATAACTTAAATATCATTATTATTATTATTTTTTACATAATTTTTAGTTTTTAAGCATATAATAATTTCATTTTTTTATTTTTATTTTGGGTTTTATATTCTTTCTATACAAAAACACTTTGAATAAAGTAATCTCTCTTCAAACAGGGATAATTTGCCAAAAATTCTGGTTTTGTTAAGTATTATACTTGTACTAAAATATATTTACACTTTCAAAGACCCTTCTTTGATAATGTTTCTTATCTTACGTCGGACATAAAATAATTTTTTCATAAACACAACCAGCATTATCAGAATAAATAATTTTTTTTCAATTTCATATAAATTATATGTATATCAATAATATGTTATCGATTTTTCCAGTGATTTGGTGGGTCTTGTGAGGTATAACATGCAATCGTCCTTTTTCTCATAAATTTTTATATAAAAAATAATTTATTTGTACAGGGTGTCTAAAAATTCACTATATATTTGGGGGAAAAAGAATTAAGATTATATGTTGAGTTTGTATTTCTTTGCCAGCTCTGACTCGTGCTTTGGCTCCTGACTCATGCTTTGGCTCCTGCAACAGCTCCGTCAGTGGTTCTGTCATTTTCAAATGTTATTTCTCCGGCTCTAAATCCTTTTATTTTATTGTAAAAGTATTTATTTTTGTTTTGCTCCTCAAAAAAGTTTTTTCTCCTTTTTCTTGTTCCCATTCCAGATCCAGCAATTCAAAACAAATTTTGTTCTCCGGCCCCGGCCCCGGCCACGGCCACGGCCCTGGCACTGGCCCTGGCATATATTATTATTCTTAATATAAATGAAAAAACCAACAACAAAAA
>SEYY01019887.1:120000-122500 GCA_009176605.1 Armadillidium nasatum
ATCTGCCAGACTTGCTTTAGGAGAGGATTGTATCGTTTTTATTCTTGACTATTTTCTTTTTTATTTGAGTACGGCTTTGCCCGTGAGCGGTGATGTTTACTGTAGAAATTATTATTAATTATTATTATTATTATTATTATTATTATTATTATTATCATCATTATTTTTATTGTTATTATTATTATTATTATTATTATTATTATTATTGTTATTATTATTATTATTATTATTGTTATTATTATTATTATTATTATTATTATTATTATTATTATTATTATTATTATTATTATTATTATTATTATTATTATTATTATTATTATTTCTTCTTTATCTTCTTCTTCTTGGAAGATTAAAATCTTCCATTAAGGAAGAATTGATCTCTTACACTCTGCTACGCATGTTATTTTGCCTCCTTTGAGATTACAATATTTGTTATCATATTTTATGAATACCATATATATATATATATATATATATATATATATATATATATATATATATATATATATATATATATATATATATATATATATATATATATATATATTATATATATATATATATGGAGGAGGCAGGAGCAGCCCGAAGAGGTGCAAGTTTTCCCATTGAGTTTTTACACTGAGTGTTAGACAGGGCTGGACCATTCCTTTTCATTCTGCTGCCTTTTGGTCTGTCCTTTTTGTACCCCACTTTCCTAGAGTGTATCCCAATGTAATATAGATCATACACTGGGGCTTTTGTTGAACTTATGTAGTGGATACTCCTCTCTCATTTCCGTTCTTCCTTTCTTTAGATTTATCCTTCAGGTTTAAAAGGACACTCTTAAATAATTTGTTTTATCAACTTTAAAATGTTGAAACATAACCTTGGCAAAGGGATCTTTGAAGGTTATCGTCCAAGCAATAAACTTTCTCCACTTATCCCTACCACATCATTACTTTACTCAGGAACTGGTGCACTAGTTTTTTTTTATTTCATTTTCTACAACATTCTTTTTTCCATTTTGTTGAACACTACTTCACTGCTTATTCCTGATTGAATTTCTGGTGTTTGGATATTCCGAAAGTAAATTTTATTCTGCTCCGTATTTAAATCACTACTCTCAGTTTTCAGTCAAAGATGTGCACTTGTGTTTACTATTGTGTTTCAATTTGGATTTTTCAGAATTTTCCAATGTGGCTTTTGCTTTTTTCCAATATATGATTAAATTCATTTTTTTCTGTTTATTTACCTCTTTACCGTACAAACTGTCTAAATTCTTCAACTATCTAAACTTCAAAATAGAGAATACTCTTTTTTTCCTTCTCCTTTCTCTGAAATCAGCATTTTGGATAATCTCGATGTTCACCTTTCTTCTAGTTATCAAGGTACAGTAAGTTATCTTCGCTTTCCATTTCTTTTTCCTGCAACTAAACTTTGACTTAAATGTGGTTCTCCTTCAGTAGACCCAAAGGACATTGTCGTTAGGAATTAACGTCGTCTTTAAACTTCAGAATCTCATGCATCTTTAATTTCCAGTCGGATCTCACTTTCTTTATATATTTTTCCAACTTTCTGTGACTTGCACACTTTCAAATGTAGTGTATTGGAATGTTTACTTAATTTACCACTGATTTTCGACTTTTCTTCAACTTTGGGGCAATTCAGCAAACATCAGAATACTCACCAGAATGTATATATATATATATATATATATATATATATATATATATATATATATATATATATATATATATATATATATATATATATATATATATATATATATATATATATATATATATATATATATATATATATATATATATATATTTTCTTCTCTCTCTCTCTCTCTCTCTGTTTCTTTCTTTCTTTCTTTCTATCTTTCTTTCCACTTTTCACGTTTCTTCCTCGGTCCTTTCCTATTATATTTCCTATTCTTACTTCCGTTGTGAAAGTGGGAGGGAAATCCATCGAGTATCTAATGGACATCAATAAAGGAGAGCAAATACTCGAAATATATAAATAATATTAACAAAAGAGACTTGAAACTTGATGATTGTGTCGTTGATTCACTTCCTTTGATTAATGAGTTTCAAAGTTGTGATTAAGATTCGGGAGAAATAAGGAAAGCCCCGTTCGTGCGGGACGAGACTGCGTTCATCCGGTTTGAGGTTGCGATCGCACGATATGAGGCTGTTTAATGCGGTCACATAATCTCTCTTTGATGGCGGAATTCAGAGTACTTAATTGAGAATATATGAGATTATAGATCGTATTTGCTTATTTTATTGGATACAGTTTATCTCAGGGGTATTCATTCGCTACTTGATGGTATATATATATATATATATATATATATATATATATATATATATATATATATATATATATATATATATATATATATATATATATATATATATATATATATATATATCTCAATTCCTTCATCTCTCCACTCGACACAAATCTTCCACACAACTATGATGTCTTCTTCGAAAACACACAACTCAAGCCT
>SEYY01019887.1:165000-167500 GCA_009176605.1 Armadillidium nasatum
TTCGCCCCTATATGGAGTACGCCTCACACATCTGGGGTGGTTCCACTCATACAGCTCTACTTGGAAAGGTGGAGTCTAGGGCTTTTAGTCTTATCAACTCTCCTACTCTCACTAATTATCTCCAGTTTCTTTCTGCTCGTCGAATTGTTGCGTCACTTTCTCTATACTATCACTATTACAACGGACACTGCTCTTCCGAACTCTCGTCGCATACCTCCTCCTTTGAGAAGAGCTCGTGCGACATGTCTTTCTACACAGTCTCATCCTTTCTCTGTCCAACTCTCTGACCCCAATCTTAACCGCTATGCTCAATCTTACATGTACACTACTGGTAAAGTCCGGAACGCACTCCCTTCAACTATTTTCCAATTTCCTATGACTTACACACCTTCAAACGCCGTGTCTCGGGATATGTCGGCCTTTAATTTGACCAGGGTCACGATTTGCTCCTTTCTCTGGTGGATATTTGTTAGGTCTCTTGCCTTTTCCCACCAGAGGTAAAATATATATATATATATATATATATATATATATATATATATATATATATATATATATATATATATATATATATATATATATATATATATATTATATATATATATATATATATATATATATATATATATATATATATATATATATATATATATATATATATATATATATATATATGTGTGTGTGTGTGTGTGTGTGTGTGTGTGTGTGTGTGTGTGTGTGTGTGAGTGAGTCTGTGTACGTATTATGTAATGGCAAATTGGAGATCATTTCGTGCCAAAGTGTTATTTTAGGTCACGCAACCGTTTTGTTTGTGTTCTAATTAAAAGGGATTAAAAGAAAGATCGAACCCCAAATCGATGATCAATTTAGAGGATTTGTACTCCGAGGGAAAAAAAAGGGGAATCCAATTCCCTTTACTAATTTGTAATTTTATTTATATTTTATCTTTATTTATTACTTATTTCTTCGAGTGTTTTTTTTTTTTAATATTTTGTGAAAGTAATTTTTTTTTCTCCGACGAAATGAGAAAATAGTTTTATTTCTCTCTTTTTTTTTTTATTAATTAATTTCAAAGGAACTCGTTTATTACGCGTCAATAAGTAGTGTCTAGTGTAAATGAAATGAATTTGTTTTGCGGAAGGATTTCACTTTTCTACACTTTCCAAACTCTATTTAAAAATGTTATTCACTCTTTATTAATCAAATGAATAAATAAATAAATAAGTAATTAAATAAATAAATAAAATCCTCGTACCTGTTTCCTCTTCAAAGAGGAAGTTGTTCCCAAGATCCGAGTTAGGAATCAAACCCTGAACTTTCATCATGTGAACCGATCGCTCTTTTAATCTAATTTAATGCAGTTCTCACTAACATTACATATTTTACAGCTTACTTAACCGTTGATTAACGGTAGAGTGATTGACTCACGTACCTGAGAGTTACTGGTTCGATCCCTCGAATCCTGGGAAGAAATTTCCAATAAAAGTTCCCTCCTCTAATAGGGCAATGCCACATGAAAAGTACAGGCAAAACACGTGCAAAACAGGCAAAGCATATGCTAAACACATGAAAAATATAGACAAAGCACATGCAAAACACATGACAAATTCAGGAAAAACACATGAAAAACAAACAAAACAATGCATAACACATGCACTGTATGGAGTACTGCTCTCATATCTGTGGTGGCTGAAGTTTCACCCGTATTTTGGATAGGGTTGAGTGAAAGGCAAAAAGACTTATAAACTGTTCCACTCTTTCTAATTCTCTTGACTCTTTATCATTGCGACGTGACGTTGGTGTCTTGTCTCCTTTCTACAGGTACTACAACGGCAAATGCTCAAGGGAACTATCCACTCGTATACCCCCACCTTTACGGCATCCTCGTAGCACAAGGGATGCATTGTCTGCGCATCAATTTTGCGTGGACATAGGCAACTCCAGGCTTGTCCGCTGTGGTACCTCCTTCTTTCTTGCCAACCTCTGTTTTGTGGAAATCTCTCCCATCTTCTGTATTTCCTTCCGAATTTAATCTCAATTTCTTTAAAAGCCCGCTTCTGCGCTCACCTAAGAAATTTGCGTTTTATTTTTTATTTTTTTTTTGTACTCTTTTACTTTATTTTTATTCTTCAAACACCCCCTCCTTGAATAGGGCTTTGCCCGTAAATGGTGGTGATATATATATATATATATATATATATTATATATATATATATATAATATATATATATATATATATATATATATATATATATATATATATATATATATATATATATATATATATATATATATATATATATATATATATATATATATATAGAGAGAGAGAGAGAGAGAGAGAGAGAGAGAGATAAACGAAAAAAAAACGACATTTGGCAAGTTTTGTAAATATCCCGAAATATAAATAAAAAATTTTGAAAAATAGTCGAACTATGCAAACGTCTTCCGCTTTTTTTTTTTTTTTTTTTTTTTTTTGTCCGAAAAGGACTGAAGGGGG